>JAQIUQ010000033.1:20000-75000 GCA_030378365.1 Hybognathus amarus | reverse complement strand
TTCTCAAAAAATACTGTTTGAACTTGAACAAATAAGGCCGTGGGTAATTAACGTTAGTTGTTTTCTCCATCCTCCAAATCTGCCCCGTCATGTCTTGCTATATAATCATAATATGGGTGTGTCAACCGTCAACCCACTTCTGTACAGTGAACCGTTGAGCCGCAAGCTGCGTGATTAAACAACAGGTGGCGGTAATGGCAAAAAAATTTGTTTGTAATCTAACAAGAATATCCTTACATCGCGCTGATTCGCATGGCTCGACAATGTAGCAATGTAGCTTTTGCTCGCGCTACACCGCTACTTGCTGCAAAAAAGTAGTTAGCTACTGGAAAAGCTACACTGTTTAAAAAGCAACTGAGCTACTGCCAAGCTACTGAAAAATTTAGTTAAGTTATAGCTACGCTACTTGTAGTTAACTACTCCCCAACACTGGTTAATTTGTAATGCTCTACAGTAAGCAGCAACTTCAAACGCCATCGAGACCCGCGCTTGTTGTATTTTCAGTACAATTGGATGTTAGCATGTTGCTAAGCTAACAATGCAACACACCAACAAGGCAGCACACACAAACATAGTGTAAACAGTAGGAATTCCATCAAAGCTGTAATGACTTATTCGGAAAGGCGCATACAATGGCTTACAAACAAATCAGCGAATTCATTCCGAGTAATAAAAAAACAAAAACATTTGGCCGACACATCACTCCTTGTTGTACTCGTTGCTACCAACTTCCGGTTTATAGTTTAGGGTTAGAGATCTTTAGCTTTATCATCACTTCCTCACACAATCGATATATGGTGAGAAATTCTAATAAAATGTCCTAAAACAAATGTTATTTGTGTTTTGTTGTCCAACCAGACTTTGCCTTGTCATAAAGTCCATGTATCACTCTTCACCTGATGTCATGTGACAGGCGTCCTGAGATGTTGGAAGGATAAGCGATGTCATTAGCATGATGTCAGAATATATTTACCTTCTCAGCTGCCTTGCCTTAAGCAAAGCGTGTTGCTTCTAAAATATCTTTTGAGAAAAAAGAAAAAATACTCTGTTTAGCCAGTGATTCTGCTGTCCATGTGTATTACAGAAAAGGTTAAACCATTTCATCACACATCACAGTATCTTTACCAGTAAGAATAAACCTGCAGCGTTTGCGGATTTGTATTCCAAATATATTCCAATACACAGGCCGTTTAAGCTCTGGATTTTACACTCAAGTTTCCTTCAAATCCCATGATGCTCTTTTTCCTTGCCATGGCATCCGCTGTTTGTCTCTTAATAGGACATGATCTGAATCTCATAATTTGGCCTGGATGACACTGCTAATAATACGCTGACTCTTTAAATCCTGATGTAATGTGCCATCAGCGGGCGCAGAGCGTCTCTCCACCGCACCGCTCAAGTGTGATTTGTGTGCCTGCTGTAATTGTATTAGTGTAAAATCAATTAAAGCTATCAGCAGAACTATTTCCCATCTGTGGCAGCTCCATGTGAGTTAATGACAGAATGCAGCCCAGCTGATATTTTTTCCAGTCAGATGTTATTATCATGCTTCATTTTATTATTAATCGTATTTTTTGTTATTTACAAATTTTTCAATTGTTTATTATATATACTGTGTGTATATATATATATGTGTGTATATATATATATATATATATATATATATATATATATATATATATATATATATATATATGTATATGTATATATGTGTATATATATATATATATATATATATGTATACATATATATATATATATATATATATATATATATATAGAGTAGGGCTGTCGAATGGTTGCTTCAGTGATTAATCGCATGCAAAATAAAATTTTATGTTCACATAATATATGTGGGTGCACTGTGTATAGTTATTATATATATATATATATATATATATATATATATATATATATATAAAATACACACACATGCATGTATATTTAAGAATAAAAATATTATTTATATATAAAATATTTATATTTATAGATAATATAAATTATAAATATGTATACACTATATACATACATTTTTTTCTTAAATATATACAAGCATGTGTGTGTATTGTATTTATATATATATATATATATATATATATATATATATATAGTGCCATTTGAAATGTTCTTCTAAAATGACCATTTTTATCAAGCTTGTATATTTAAGATCAGTAATTTCAATTAAATGGCAATGAAGATTACCTATTAATTGTCATTTAAGTGAAATTACTGAACTTAAATATACAAGCTTGATAAAAATGGTCATTTAGAAGAAAATTTCAAATGGCATTTAGAGGCTTTTGCATCTGAACTCTTCATATATATATATATATATATATATATATATATATATATATATATATATATATATATATATATATATATATATATATATATATATATATATATATATATATATATATATATATATATATATATATATATATATATATATATATAAAATAACTAAACACAGTGCACCCACGTATATTATGTAAACAAACTTTTATTTTGCATGTGATTAATTTTGATTAATCCTTTGACAGCCCTAATGTGTGTGTGTGTGTGTTGTTTCTTTCACTACATCTGTCTTTCTCTTTCTATTTGCAGGATTCCCAGCATGTGTCTTCAGGATTCAATGGAAGTAAGTAACATCTTGTTTCTACAAATTCATTGCCACACAGAACTGTCAAAAAAAGCCCATACACTTCAGATTTCCAATGACATGGAATGCTGTGTTATTGACATGCTTGCTTCATGTGCCATACAGTATTCCTGGTATTTGAAAATATGCACTTTATCAGATCTCTAATATTTCTGTGAAATTCTTTTCGCAGAACGTTGCAATGTTCCGAGTAACAAGCCGGTGACCCACAGAAGTCGTGAGTATTCATTTGATGCATTATTTCAGGGAGTCTCTCGGGTGGAGAGAGAGAGAGAGAGAGAGAGAGAGAGAGAGAGTATGTTCATAGTCTTTACTTTGTCCCCCTGTAAAAACATTTCCCAGTGAATCACGCCTGTCCAATTCCCAGAGGGGAAACGGCGGTCTTCACAAACAAACACTTCACTTTAACCCTTTCCCCAGACTTTCTCATACATATTTAATGACATCTTATTCAATGTACTGAGATATGGCATTCGACTAAAGAGGATGCAAATGATTTACTATATATCATAAGTAAGTCAACTTTTTTGTCATGCAATGTAATTTTTTCCTAGTTTTGTTCATGCAGTCGTAGGAACAACAAATCTGGTGTTCATGCGGGACCTAGATTATCAAATATCATTTTTGGAATTATAATATTAACCCACATTTTTACTGTGATTATTCTATTGTGCATTTTTATTTTAGAATTAAGTTTCGTGTTCTGCAAAAAAAATATATTAATAGGAATATTCAGAACTATAAAATTCTAAAAAACAAAATAAAATGACTTAAAATGCCTTTTTTTCTTCGCTGAATTAGCTTCAATCTAACCACTATTCGTTGCAACGTTATCTTACGACCAATTCGTACGAATTCGTCAAGTGATTAAAAAGTGGCTAATTCGTACTAATTCATATGACCACGCTTATACGAATTGTATTAATTATTGTCTAAACCTACGTGATTGGTAGGTTTAGGGGCGGGGTCAGGGTAGGTCATTCGTACGAATTCATACGAATTGGCCAATTCATAAAATATGTATGATTTATCAAAAATCTTACTGAATTTGAGGTTAGTAAACGAATTGTTATGAATTAGCCACCTCTGTAATTTTTTTACGAATTCCCATGAGATCGGGTTGACTATTCAGTGTGTAGGGCTTTAGTGATGTTTGTGCTTCATTTGCATCTGCAGAAATGCCTTTGTGTTTGTCAATAGACATATTTATGACATTGTCTGAATTCTTGACACTTAGGTATTAGCCTTCCAGTTGCAATTTCACTATTTCCTCATCGTCTACCATTATATTTAGTTTCAACATAACAGCCGAAATCATCAGTTACGTCAGAGAGTGAGCTGTAATTTTGTGACCGCCATAAGTAATATATCATGAAGGTTAACTGTTTGTTTGTGCAGTTTTACTTTATCAATAAGAGAAAAAAAAGTTGATGGAAACTTTGCAATTGCTGCTAGAATGTAAGTTTACAGATTTCTTTTCACTATATTTTAATTCACAATGACTGAAAGACATTTTTGCTTTTTGCGAAGTACCATGAGTGATTCACTTTGAAAAAGATACAAAAATTCTTAAGTTGCTTAATATGGACATTTTCTATGAATAACATAACAAGTATGAAGCCTTAAGTAGTGCCGACATGTGTAAGAATCTGTTCAAGCGCAGATTTCTAAACAGATATGACAAAGTCAAACAAATGAAAGTGTGTGTGTTGGTTTGGAGAGGCAGTGATGGGGTGAGACTGCAAACAATAGCTGGAGGAATGCAGCATTGTTTACTCGTGGAAGCCACTTAAAGGCTGCAGTTATCTGCTGATCTGGCCTCAGTCTCTGATATGTCGTTTTCTCTTCATTCCAGAGACCCAGAGCAAGCCTTGAGCACTGCTCTTCATGTTTACTGCATGCCGTTCGCATATCCCACTGTCTCCTTACACTGCTCCATTATTCCTTTGCTTCTGCTCAAAATCACCCCGCTTGTATTCCACTCAAATATGTGGCAGATTTTTGAAAGGTCTTAAATGATTTAACCAGTCCAAATGTTTAGGATGCAGCCCTCAGGGCCAAGGACATTTCTGTCAATACTGGCTTTGTTCCTGAGAGCTGAGTGCATGAACTTAGTCTGAATGTTTGAATTGTAGTGAAGACAGAAATGAATATCAGGAAATATCGTGTTGACGGATATGTTACATGATATCAAGTAGCCTTCGCTTTGTTGAATGTCAGAGAGGGGGACAACGGATGCGGGAACCAGTTACGTCGTCTGCGCGCTATGCTTGAATTGAACACAAGCAAGAACGAGATTTCATTTTCAGTGGTAAGTCCAAGAGTATTTCTTTGATGGGAATATGCGCAGTTGAATTGGATCCACTTATGGATGCATGGTCTTGACTAGATGTAACATATTCAGTTAGTGTTAACCTCAGGCTGTAATATTCCTCACTTTACCACACTCGATACCTCAAGACTAACATGGAGGATTCAGATGTGCCATCTTATAAACCTTTAGCGCTGGAATCTCTCCCACTTGTGCCACTATCATCCATTAGGTGGATAGTACAGAGGCTTTAATT
The DNA here is from genome assembly GCA_030378365.1 of Hybognathus amarus. Lineage (NCBI taxonomy): Eukaryota > Metazoa > Chordata > Actinopteri > Cypriniformes > Leuciscidae > Hybognathus > Hybognathus amarus. The sequence continues at coordinate 69,769 of JAQIUQ010000033.1, read as the reverse complement.
TGAAGTTTACCGTGGTGAGGAGTCGTAAAATGGCACTTTTCCATGGCAGATCGGCCATTTTGTAACCTCCTTGAGAGTGGCGGTGATCGGTGGTGTAATTTACTCAGAGCCTGATATTAGTCACACTCAACTGCCGCTTTTCCCACCGTCTGTGAGAGCACACCAGAGAATATGGGCCAGTGTCAAACAAGCCAAGGATAGCCTCTACTGGTAGATTAGAGATTCTCAGGGATGTCGCTTTCGCTGGCATGTTCTGCTTGAGGATGTTACACACCACTAAGTTGACTGGAATTTTGTATTTATGAATATCTATGTGACCAGTATTTATGACCAGTATTTTCTATTTATGAATATGATATGACCCAGTCTGTTGTAATTGGTCTACTCTGTTCTGGTTGGTCAGATGGCCTAGTCTGTTGTGATTGTTCTACTCTGATCTGATTGGTCAGATGGTCCAGTCTATTGTGATTGGTCTACTCTGATCTGATTGGTCAGGTGGTCCAGTCTGTTGTGATTGGTCTACTCTTCTCTTATTGGTCAGATGGTCCAGTCTGTTGTAATTGGTCTACTCTGCTCTGATTGGTCAGATGGCCCAGTCTGTTGTGACTGGTCTACTCTGCTCTGATTGGTCAGATGGTCCAGTCTGTTGTGATTGTTTTACTCTACTCTGATTGGTCAGATGGTCCAGTCTGTTGTGATTGGTCTACTCTTCTCTGATTGGTCAGATGGCCCAGTCAGTTGTAATTGGTCTACTCTGCTCTGATTGGTCAGATGGTCCAGTCTGTTGTAATTGGTCAACTATTCTCTGATTGGTCAGATGGCACAGTCAGTTGTAATTGGTCTACTCTGCTCTGATTGGTCAGATGGTCCAGTCTGTTGTAATTGGTCTACTCTGCTCTGATTGGTCAGATGTTCCAGTCTGTTGTAATTGGTCTACTCTTCTCTTATTGGTCAGATGGTCCAGTCTGTTGTGATTGGTCTACTCTTCTCTGATTGGTCAGATGGCCCAGTCTCGTTTTGACTGGTCTAATCTTCTCTTATTGGTCAGATGGTCCAGTCTGTTGTAATTGGTCTACTCTGCTCTGATGGGTCAGATGGCCCAGTCTGTTGTGACTGGTCTACTCTTCTCTTATTGGTCAGATGGTCCAGTCTGTTGTGATTGTTTTACTCTACTCTGATTGGTCAGATGGTCCAGTCTGTTGTGATTGGTCTACTCTTCTCTGATTGGTCAGATGGCCCAGTCTGTTGTAATTAGTCTACTCTGCTCTGATTGGTCAGATGGTCCAGTCTGTTGTGATTGGTCTACTCTGCTCTGATGGGTCAGATGGCCCAGTCAATTGTAATTGGTCTACTCTGCTCTAATTGGTCAGATGGCCCACACCTGTACACCTGTAGCGTCTTTATATAAGCCAGAAGCATTGCAGTGTGTATCCAATGATCTATATCTAGAGATAAGATTTTCAATTATAGCTCATTGTCATACAATACACATCAAACTGTAATTGATTAGGCTTAATTAGTCATCAGAAGTAAGGGCAGAGGAAAGCAGTAAGTGCTCTCTTCTTGATGGAAAGGGTAGGATAGAACTATTTAGAACTGTACGTAATTACTTATTTTACTGTATTTTTGATTTAAAAAAATGCTGCCTTGGTGAGCATAAGAGACTGACATCAGAAAAACAATATAATATAATAATTTATTTCAGATTTTCAGATTTGTGTTTTTCACAAAAACATCTGATGCAGTCGAAATTAAGATGAAACACAATAAGAACCCAGCTGAGCTAATGGAGAATTCATACAGTATTATTGATGTGACCTATTTAACAGGTTAAAAAAAATCACCATAGGCCTACATCTTTTCTTCTTTTTCTTTTTCTTTTTTTCATATGAAACACTCCTGACGTCTTCATGTCCAAGCATACATTTGAATTCATGGCATGCGAAGACTTTCTTTTATCCATTTTAGACAGCACTTCAGAAAGACTATGACATTCCCTCAGCGGTGAAGATAAACAGACAACAGAATCCCTGCTCTTGAGGAGAAAAGAGAGGGAACCCAGACATGAGTTGGGGGAGGTGCTTTTTTCATCACAAACATTAACATAGACTCTTGATGTGACACTCCAGTCAGCTCTGAATCTGAGTTCGGAAGTGGCGCCGAGGCCAAGGTAAATAAGCCTCTGGACAGAGCGAGACAGTGTGAGGATGAATGGGACAGGCTGGAGGTAGAAACAGCCCTCTGCAGCACTCGTCCATCAGGGGCTCCTTAATCAAAGTTTTCCTCAGGGTGGAGGACAGGGGGAGAGGGGTGTTGCCTTTGCACTTCCCACAGCTATGTGTTCTTTTCCACTCCCAAGGTTTTTTTTTTTTTTTTTTTTTTTTTTTTTTGTGCCTGTTTAATCTCGGTGTGTTTCATTCCGTGTGTGCGGTCCTACAGGGAAAACTGTTTCTTCGGCAGCCAAGATGGCAATAATTCTAAATAGAGTTGTCTCTTTAGTAGAGTTGTCTCTTTAGTCATTGCTATTTTTATTATGTGTGTGCTCTACTTTTACTTTGGGTACAGATTTATTTATTTAATTAAATTTATTTGATTTATTACTAGGGAAAATTGCACTTATTTTTATTTATGTGTTTGTTTGTTTATTTGTTTGTTTAATTATTGGAGGCTATGTTTTTTGTCTGTTTGTTTGTTTGTTTGTTTGTTTGTTTGTTTGTTTGTTTACTTGATTACTTACTGGAGCCTATAGAAACTTTTGTGTGTTTGCTTGTTTGTTTTTGAAAACTAGGGAGAATTACACTTAATTATTTATTTATTTAAAATAATTTCAGAAGAATCATTATCATTTAATCATTTATATATTTATATAAAGATGATATATATATATATATATATATATATATATATATATATATATATATATATATATTCATTGAGAAAACTATGTAATTATTGTATACTTGTTATTTATTGGGGGTATGGAATAGTTATTCATTTACTTATTTAAAACTTTAACATTTATTTATTAATTAATTGGGAAAACTGTTTACTTTATTTACTTAAAATGTACTTGCTTAATTATTTAGTGACTATGGAATTTATTTATTTATTTATTTATTTATTTGCTTGCTTGTTTAATTATTTACTGGGGACTATAGAATTTATTTATGTATTTATTTATTTACTGGTGGCTATGGAAAATAATATTAGGGCTATCGCGATTAATCGCATCCAAAATAAAAGTTTGTGTTTACATAATATATTTGTGTGTAGTGTATATAATTAATTTTTATATATAAATACACACACATGCATGTATACATTTAAGAAATATTTGCATGTATATACTTTCTATATATTTATACAAAATAAATATTACACATAAATGTAAATATTTGATATATTAATAATAACACATTTTTACATTTTACATTATACAAAATAATTATGCACACTACACACGCATATATATTATGTAAACAAACTTTTATTTTGGATGCAATCGCAATCCAATTAATATTGGATTAATTGATAGCGATTAATCGCTTACAGCCCTAAATAAAAAAAAATAATAATATATATATATATATATATATATATATATATATATATATATATATATATATATATATATATAGGTTTTTTGTTTGTGTAAACTGTGTAAAATTCCAATTTATTTAAATGGTTTTAAACATTTATACATGTATTAATTAATTCATGGGGTAAACTCTGAAAGTTTTGTAAGTGGTAAAAAGAGTCAGAGGTGTAACTGTACTTTTTTTAGCCAATCAAAAACACTCTTGGTCATTGTGTATGTTAGGTTTGCTGACATTCGTGTGGACTGACAAGCTTGTAAACAGAAACAGCCTTTTATAAAATGTGCTTTGACTACTAAACATAGTAGGGTATTTGCATAGTGCTCTTATGTGCTTCAACAAATTCAATGGTACTGTTGGTCTTACAAACCATGATATTAGGGTGCCTTTGTAAACAATGGTATCACCATAGTAGTTTTTGCCAGTGAGAGCTGGCATGGATGCATTTGGCAGTTGGGTAACATTGTCAGCATTGGGGACCTTCTCTCTTGAGTTGCTTTCGAAGACATGTATAGTGTTGACAGAACTGGAGCGCTGTGGAGTCTCAGGGCAATGCCGGGATGCTCTCGTCTTCCCAGAAAAGTGTTTCATTTACTGCCAAGCAATTCCAAGTGCATTTTCATGTTCTTGCCTTTGATTGAAACGGTGACTCGAAGGCTGCTGTGGATTCTTTTATAAGACCTGGATTCATTTCCTAATGGGCTACAGTAACAGCTTTACCAGTCAGTAGGTTTCTAAGGGACCCTCAGGAAGTGATGGAAACGTTCTTCTATCAGGCTTCTGAAGGAAACACAAATTTGCTGGATGTCAGGAAAAAAATCCCCCTTTTGTGGTTCACCCACAATGCATTAACAGTTTTGCACTTTCAACAAGGTGCCGCGCTGTAAAGCTAAAGGATAGGGGGTCATTGTTCGTGTAAGGGTAGAGCTTTTGTTTATTGTTCTATTAAGAGCTATACTGCCCTCAAACTCAATATAAAATCCTGTCGTAAACTTACATTTATTGCCCTCTGTTAGAAAATATTAATACATATATATACTCTTAGCTCTGCAAGATCAGAACCCTGTTCCCTGTTCACCTCTGAATATTAATTCCAGCGTGTCAATGTTGACATGGAGTACAAGGGTGACATTCGCCCACCCTGTCATTACCCACACACACAGGGTTCCTCTCGAGAGTGCTTCCCCTCCTCCCCTACATCTGGTCGCCTGGCAGCTCGCTGGAGAAAAGGCTTTTATTGTGGAGCTGTCAAAAGCGCTAAGCTAAGTGGGCTAAGGGAAAGCTCTTCCTTAACAAAGGAGCCTGTCACCATCAAATAACAACAAGAAGAGGGAACCCAGAGGAACACTCTTAAATGGCAATTTGGCACCTACGGTGGTCGCTAAAAAAAAAAAAATTAGAGCCACGTCTAATAATAGTAGTTATGGGGAGGGAGAGGGTGTGAAAAAATGGAGGGAGTGAGGGGTTGTTATAGAGGTGTGTGACAAAGTCTGGACAGGAAGAACTGGATCAGTACACTGTCTTTATGTGACAAGCTGTCTTGATGAATGATGTCAGGGTGTCAAGAAGAAAGCCAGGGCATGGATTTGTCACCGGACTTGTCAAAGGTGTAGTTACACGTCGGCCTGTTTTTGGATGGCATGCTCGTGGATTGTTCTCTGATCTACCAGAAAATGACTTTGTGTGCAAGTTCAGATGAGTGTTTGAGTGTTTTTGAGGAAGAACTTGTTGCTGGATTTGCAAAAGAGTCCTGGCAATGAATCTTCGAAAGATCTTCTAGAGTTTTCTTTGAGAAGTAATTATTGAGCACACCTGTATATTTAATTTGAGTTATGTCAGGATTACTCACATTTACCCATTCCTAAGTGGCACATCCCTAACTGTGTTCAGTCGCTTTACATTTTACTAGTGCTGTCAAACAAAATTAAAATATTTAATCGCGATTAATCGCATTAATGTCATAGTTAACTCGTGATTAATCGTAATTAATTGCACATTTTTATCTATTCTAAATGTCTCTTAATTTTTTTTGTCCCATTATTTTTTCTCATTTTTATGCTCTTATCAACATGCAATAGTGGATCGTATACTGTGTTCAAATTCACACTAGAATTCTCACTTGGAGCAAATAATCTCTCACACAATGTAACAATGACTATGTTTACATGCAGCCAATTTTCAAGTTATGGTCGGGTTAAGGTCACTATTCGGGTTTCTGAAACATTAGGGATAACCCATTTACATGCGTGAGCAGAGAGAGTTTCTCCTGTATACATGGAATTGCAATATCCCGATGTAAACGGCGACACTCGTTTAGCATCTGGACATACGGACAACCTTAAGACACAATATGCATCATTTCCGATTCTTTTTCCTGTATTCAAAGACAACAACAACAGTAGTACACGGATAATGAATAGTTCGGGGCAGATCGATCACCTTTGTTTGCGCTTTGATGCTGGTAACGTTACTGACCTCGCTCCAAAAGTATGCAGTGCTGTGTCTCGCCATGTTTACTTCCGATATATGCGCGCGGATTTTTGTATGCGCCGAGAAGTTTCTCTACTCAAAAGACCAAGATTCCTTGCGAATAGAACATGCGCAGAACACAAATCACTATGGGGATATGCCGATACGCGTTTACATGACCATGACCGTTTTTTAAAATCCGGGATATGAGCAATATTCGGGTTTTTGCCGGTGTTTACATGGCCGTTCGCGAGCGAGTTATTGCTAATATCCCGGTTTTGAACAGGTTATAGGCTGCATGTAAACGTAGTCACTGTCCATCAATAAAAGGGTGAAAGATATACTGACGAGGTCCTGATATTGACGAGGGGTGTGTGTGTGTGTGCGTGTGTCTGTGCGCTTGGCCATCATCAAGTGGTATTTCAGACTGGACGTGCTGCGATGACGATAGCTCAGTTCACAACGACAAAACACACAGATCACTGTGGTCTTGTCAATGGGACCATTTGGCAACTTTTTAAAAGTAAACTTTCCATTCAGAATCTTATTTGCATCAATTTTAGCATCTCGCAGTCATCATCCACTCAAAACGTAACGTTAACCAACCTTTTGGCCGGCTCGTAAGCCCAAACGAGTGTGTGTGGTGTGCCTGTTTACGGTCTAGCTAGATCCGCTTGTGCTTTGGTCACGAACAACAAAACGTCCTCGCCTGGCACAAGCCATTGAAACGCATGCCACGTCCTGTTGCAAAAGGTTGTGAATAAACACTACAAAGTTTGCTAGGCCAAAAAGATTGTTAATTAGTGCGATAAAAAAATTGACGCGTTAAAATGGGTTTGCGTTAACGCTGTTAATAATGCGCCGTAAATAACTGACAGCCCTACATTTTACTGATTGTCAGTCAGGTCAATTCCTGACTCTGAGACCAATGTGAGACCAATAGCCTCAATGCACGATCGCTTCTGGGTTTGTCTCAGCAAGCCCAGTTACATCCGGTGCTGCGTCAGTCTATGGTCAGAAGCCGGTTTTGTGTTAGGTGGAGATATTGTCAAATTACATTTGCTGTTTATAAAAACGTCCTGTGAGGCAGTTAGCTGTCACACAAGAGTAAAAAAGAGAAGTTATTTAAATGATATATTTCGAGCTACATCAACAACTTTGAGGGTTAGTATTCTCTTCATATCTTTACGAAATTCGAACTAGCGATTCAGCATTTCTAAAATCGTTGGCTCCGTTTCTGAGAAAACGGATTTGATTAAAGTTTTGCCTCTATACACTTGGCCTGCAGAACGCGCTTCCGGAAGTAGAGATGCTGACTGAGATTCTTTCGGTCATCAGGGTTCGTGCATAGAGGCTATTAGCAAATTAATGAAATTCCTTTACAATGTAGCAAATGTATGTATTTATACTAGGCATCATACACTTGCTGACTTCAAAAATGGTTTGAAAACTGGACATCATGCTGTTTAGTAAACAGTTAAGGAATACACACTGCCAGATTTTTTTTTTAAGTCGTTCCAAACAAAAATTCATGCTGAAACGTGTAACTTGTTACTAGGTGAAACAAGGTGTTCAAAAATCAGCTCAAAATATCAAACATGGTTGACACCCCTTGGTACCCTTGGAAAGCTTGACTTTCAGCAACTACTGTCTCGTCGGTTTAGAGCTGCAAATTGTGGCATATATGTGGGGAAAAGTTGTGTAGTGTATTCCAGCCTTTACTAAACAACTATTTATCTGGACCAATCCAGACCAAATAGTTTGAGGTAGTCTAAACAAAAATCCGAGAACAAAATTATGTTGACTTCATCTGACAAACTCTAGAAGATCTTTCATGACAAGCCCCTCAGCGAATATTGTGTAAAAGAAAATTAGTTGCTTAGCATGGCTTACATGAGTGAACATAAACACACAAAAAACAAAAACTTGTCTGAAGAGGTGAAAATGGTCTGGTGGACTGATGAGTTTTCACCACTGTTGGTCCAACCAACTTCGAGGCTAAAGAGATGCATTATACATAATGCTTGTCTGTTTTCCACCGTCAACCAAGAAGCAGTATTGAGATGTGTGAATTGTTCGAACTATTGACAGCTCAATAAAGTTGCACGGCTATTACTGTCCGAATCAAGATCAGGGTTGTCCAATCCTGCTTATGGAGGGTCAATGTCCTGCAAAGTTTCACTCCCTACTCATATAGACACTTCAGAACCCCTTGGTGTCACTTTTTAATGCACAGGGTACCCCTTTTAGTGTGATTTTTTGACAGGCTACTCCATCCATTTTACATTCAGTTGTTTGGCTAATACATCATAAAGGAGTAGTTCACTTAAAAAAAAAAAAAAAACTTTTGCTGATAAACGTCTTTATTTTTTTAGTGGAAAAGAAATTAAGGTTTTTGATGAATACATTCCAGGATTTTTTTCCATATAAAGGACTTCATTGGGTCAAAATGAACAAATCTTTTTCTCGAGTCATTTCGTTTATTTCGTTCGTTGAATGAACGAAATGACTCAAAAAAAGATTTGTTCATTTTGATGAACGTGAGTCAAATGCTTGCATCACATTTCGCTTGGTAAGACATCGTCTGGTGTCGTTTAAAGCCCTTTGAAGCTGCACCGAAACTCTCTTTTGGACCTTGAACCATTTGTTGCCCACTGAAGTCCATTATATGGAGAAAATCCTGGAAAGTTTTCGTCAAAAACCTTCATTTATTTTCAACTGAAAAAAGAAAGACGTGGACATCTTGGATGACAATCCAGACATATTAAATTATTATGAGTAAATTATCAGCAAACTTTTTTTTTAAAAAAGAACTACTCCTTTAAGACATATTTGTCTCTTTGGATTTGTAAAAGTAGAAATGTTAAATATTAACCCCACCCTATCCCCATGTTAAACAACCCATTTCTCAACAATACAAATATAAAACTCATCACAGGCACAAAAACAAAACAAAAAACACCTCCACCTCCAGCATTCAAAGCCGTTAGCCATGCAATGTGTCTATGAGAAGTACAGAGTGGAGCTTAAGATTTTAATTGTTGCAAATGGTCCTACTCCGTAAACACACACAGTCATATCTCATAAAAAAGAACACTTGACTCTTTAGCATCACACAATCGGTCACAAGACACACACAAGAGCAAATGGGATTTCACTATCAAATCTGACATAACACTTCTTCCAATTTCTGAGGCAATTTTTTAATGTGTGTACAGAATTTGATCTTCACAGCAGATGGAGACGATGGTCACTTTTGGGTCTGATCCTCACACAAATCAACCTTTTGGACACTTGGAATATTTGTACTTTTTTTTAATTAATTGTGACTATAGTTGTATCTGCCTCTAATATCCAGTGTTTTATATTGTGTAATATACAAATGGTTAAGTTTAGGGGTATGGTTGGGGTACATGCTCAAGAACTACTAAAAAATTTAATGTTCAATTGACAGTCAGTTATACTCCAACATGTATGTCATAACACATATAGCAAAATGATACCCCAGTATTTAAAGGGCGGGTTTACTGCTCTTTTTCTTTGCATGATTGTGTTTATGGGGTGCAATATAACATGTATCCGTGGTTTTTCTTTTTTTAAAAGTCTTATTTTTCATAAATTTCACCTTTATTGTCAGCCGCGCTCTCCTCTGTCCCCTGCACGAGCGGATGACTTCCTGAGTCTATGAAAATACTCCCTCAGAATGACGTTGTGGGCTCATATTGGTTCGTTTGGGCCGGTGTGTTGTGATTGGCTAAACTGTCGCTCACGTTGTCCGAAGATTAACGCCCATTACCTTTACGGGCGAAACGGGCGGGCATGCCAAATGTGGATAACATAGACGGTGGATACACGTAAATAATGATGTGGAGACTGCAGTATCAGTGAGGCAGAATCAGACCGAGAAAGCCGCGAATGAATCAGAGTCAAGCAGAACCTCACCACACACGGCTCATAATAAAGGTTTCTGAATGATAATTTGCTTCATTTTTTAACTTAATACACGTTTGTTTTACACAATAGCATCTGACTGGCAACGATAGCAACTGACTGGCTAACTAACAGTTAATGTTATACTCAAACAGCGTTTGCAGGTTTACGTTCTTGATCAAATCGAAAATAAAGTCATAAAGCATATATATATGAAAAATACATTTACAACATTAGTACTTATACAAAATTCAGGTCCATAATGTTTGTACGCGTTTGCCGTAGACACAAAATAGCCTAACTAGTAGCAGCTAGCCCATAAAGCCTACAAAGCAAGCGCTGGCATTTGAAATAAAAAAAAAAAAAAAAACGCTCCGTCGGTAATTATACATGCAAATACATTTAAAATGATGAAGTCTTAGCCTACTTACAGTGTGGCCCAACAACTGCTGACTTTTAACTGCTGGTTTTAAAGCTGGATCTGCTTCATGATTCCAGAAACAGTTTCTTGTTTACGTTTAATCCGGTATTGAATTCGTGGAGATTCTGGAAGCTGTCTCTCGTAAATGCGCAGCACAGAGAGCTAGATTACCATCGTCACTTTCAGGAATATAATCAAACACAAATTGTGTCCATTGTTGTCGAAGTATAGTGTCCGTGGGAAGCCCGAAACACAGAAGACCTGACATCTGCGTGAACACAACTCACTCGACGCATGCCCTTTCCTGCATATTCCGGAGGGAGTGGTTGATGCAAATGTGTGGGTTAGTGACGTACCATAACCCAGCTGTAGTCCAAAACGAGTCGTTTTTGTAGGCAATTTTACTTCCTGATTTTTAAAAGACGATATCTCTGCTTACACTAAACTTTCAGTGCTGCAACTTGCAGATACTCTTCATGCACCAATAGCAACATTACACACTATTTGAAATCAAAAAAGTGAAACTGCAGTAAACCCGCCCTTTAATTTAATCATGACGATAAAATTTCTATGGCCATAACATCTGTGTATGACTCTAAAGCTTCTCATTGAAAGCAATGGAGTACCTTGCATGTCGAATGATAATACAGGAAATACAGGGATAAAGGGTTACCCTGTGTTTTAAGAAGTGATGCCAAGAGGTCCGAACCAAGCGTCCAAATGTGACCAGTTGGGAATGAGAACAAGTAGGTTTGGAGCTTCTGTCAGGCGAAATTACTTTTTTTTTTCAGCAAGATGATGGCAACAAACACCCTCCATCTTGTCTGGATTTGGATTGCAGTGAATGTTTAAAGACTTGACAGATCTTCAGGTCTCAGTCCATGAAGTCTTAACGAACCGAGAGAAGAGTCAAAGCAAAGTTATCCACAACCCACTACACCTCTTGGAATGATTGCCTTGTGTAACTCTTTCATTTTGTCAAAACTTCTGACTTAAAACCCAAGACATCCTTGAAATTTCTTGAGCGTTACCTGCAATAACTGTAAAGGCACAAGAGGTTTAATTAAGGTACTATTCTTATTTCTCAGGGTGATCTTTACTGCCACTGTCACCTTGTTGTTTCTAACTGGTGTCTAATTCTTAGACACCTTAATCTCTGAAATAATTGTTAAATGCAATCTACACAGAGTTGGAATTGAATTGAACATCGCTACAAGGGTTTGTGAGTCAGTAATTGGCATTTCTGTCAATGCTCTTGAATCTCCCTGGAATTTCGCATTAGTCATCAGGTAGCTGGCAGGCAGCTATTAGACAAGTAGCAGGTGCCTCACAAATTTGCAGGTTCCCTCTGCGCAACACGCCAAATTTTAGTAATGACCAGCGAGTGTTCCACTCTCACAATTAGGGGAGCATAGCTGGCATATTGCCCAGAGCCGACCCATGAGACCCCGTCCAGAGCCCAGCAGTGATGTGGTACAGGTCTGCCACTGCAAACTACACAACCCGCTGTCTCCGGACGCCCGCCCTGCCCTCCAAAACATCTGTCTGCTCTCCTCGAATATCATTGGAACTGAAAATGTTGACTAAGACATGCCAATCTGACCTTGGTTGGAAGTTTTAATTTAGGTTAAGTTTTAGGTTTTAAGTTTTATTTTAGTTAACCATTTTTGACATTATCATGCTTAACACATTCTTTGTTTTGAAGCCCAAAATGTTGTGTAGATGTAGTTTGTGTGGTTTGTGTAGCTCTGATGGTTTCTTGTGGAGTCATGGAATATGAAAACAGATTGTTAGAGGGTCAAACATCAGAAACAGAGAATTAAGTACTTGGCTGAAATGTACACCCGAATTCATGGAACAAATTTGGCATTTCAGGTCCTTCAAACCCATTGTAACTGTATGGTAATGAGTGGTGACACCGAGAGAAAAACACCAGCTTGTGTTTCTCTTTTCATGTGCTAACAGTTATAAAGTTTAGAGGGTGTCTCTGGATACTTGTTTTTCTTGGCCTTGGTTTTACTTTAATAACCTGCTGTTCATTTAGAATGATTCCCTAGCTTTCTGATGTTTAAACGGTCTGTGTATTTGAGTGAGAACAGATTGTTGTGATTTATAACTAGTTTCTACTAAAGAGCCACCACCCTCTGTGCTCTTAAGGCATATATACTCACAGTGAAGTTCTTTTTCGTTCTTCTTTTAGGGGTAAAACGAAGCTTGAAATACGCATCCAGCAATATATTGTTCAGCGAAAATTCGACACTACCCAAATTTCTGATAGTGTCGATTTAGCTGCATGATTTCCTCTCGATAACAAGATCAACTAGCCTGACTTCGTCATACTCATTTCTAATAAGAAAATCAGTCTGAAACCCCTCCGTCTGGCTTTGATTATGAGGCGTGTCTTAACCGAACCAGGAAAAAACAACTCTGCACTCAATTGGATAGTCGGTAAACCTACAACCAATCAGAGCAACGCAGTAAGTCAGCTACTTTGCATACAGTTGTCAAATACAGAACGTAGCCTAACTTTACTTATTTTAGAAGTTAAATAACGAGTGTTGCTTCTTTTACTTACTCCTTCATGAGTGTGACCAAAGGAGAAACCACAACGACCATAGGCTTTTCATTACGTCCCATCTTCTTCAGCGACCGTCAGAGCCAGCTGATAAGTTACACTTTTCCCGAATCATGTGGAATGGCAAAAATATCTTCCGAATAGACAAATGCCTTGATTGCAGTTTTCTGTGTTTGTCTATTAAAATTAATGCGCTGTCGATTTATTTCACAACAGACGCAGGCAGCGGTATCTGTACATCTCAATTCTCCAGCTGCAGTCATCTCTGAGGGAAGACAGTTAGCGCTCTTTGATAATGTGATGATTACGTCCCTTCAGATCACCTGTCCATCATCGTATAAAGCCCGCCCTGGCAATTTGATTGGCCCGATGATTTCTGAACCGATCATAATTACTCCTCAATTGATCGAGTCCAAGACCAAACTTCCCGTCCAAAAAATGTTGTGGCGCGAGATTCGGGCTTAAGAGTTCAAAAGTTCGGTTCGGAGTTTGTTTTTTTTTATGCCAAAAGTGGGCGGAGCCGACTGTCGCCATCTTGGCAGTACGTCACCGTGTGTCACTTCCAGATAACCAGTTTTCACTCTAGTAGTCACGTCACGTTTATTTACATAGCACTTTATACAATAGATTGCTTAAAACAATGTCATTGTCTCGTTTTTATCAGGAGTACAACTTCATTTCCAAAAACCAACTCCAACTGGTTCTTGTTTTGGCCTGATTTTGTTCTGGAATTGACATCAGAGCAGTTCGTCGATTTACGCTTGAAGTATATCAAGGCCTTTACAGTGTGTATGGGGCAGTAAAATTACTACAGGCAAAACTGGAAAAAAAATCAAGCTCTTACAGTAGACATCCTCAACAAAACTATATCTATTCAATGGGATTGTTATTGTACAGCAAAGAAATGATGTGCATTGGAAGGTTTTCCTCCAACTGAGGCTTCAGCTCATTTTCCAGCAATAAATCACATGCATTTATATGGATATGCAAATAAAATGAAATCTAGATTGTGACATTTACATTAGAATGATGTCGTCAACACACAATGTCTGACTGTAATTGGAAAACATGTTGTCTGATTACTGGATTTATACAGTATAGTGAACAAGAAATGACTTGGTACACCCAATGTCCAAATATGTTGTGATTTCCCATATTACTGTTACAACAGGTCAAATGCATTCACTGCATGTCAACCAGAAATCACTAGATCTGAACATCATTGAAGCTTAATGGAAAGTTTTTTAAGTTCACTTCATTTTGCATTGAAAGAGAAACTATATTTTCCTTGTGGTGTTCCCTTATTCATAGAATTACACCACAATTAAATCAAGTGATTTTGGTGTTAACCAAAAACCACCAGACCTAAACATCATTGTGAAGGGTTTTTTACCTTCTTGCAAAAAACTAGAAGCTTTTTTTCCTCACATGTGGTGTTCACTTATTCTTAAAGCTACACTGTGTAACTCTTTTAGTTTATTCTTAGCTAAAAACTTAGTTCTTTCAAAAATATGTGTGCTCATTAATGTATATTTGCTTTGTTCAAGTAATAAAGTATTCTCGCTGAGTGTATAATATGCCATTGAAAATACATACGGGTAAGGGGTTCTAATGTCAGTCGCCATGTTGTCCCTCCATCTTGAATGTACATTAGCCAATGAGGGACATACCAGTTAATTCAAGCTTTGCCTTTCGCGTTTACGTTTGAGTTAACACTCATGGACGAGGTCGAACCAGAAGCCATGTTAATCTTGGACTACATTGGCCACCTTAGGAGTTATAACGAAATCGGAATTGAGAGGAACAGAAACTAATATTCACTGGATGGTTATATACCTTTTCACTGCTAGATGGGGGTAAAAATCACACAGTGTAGCTTTAAAGTTACCAGGGTGAAGTCATATACATGAGAAATTCCAACGCATTATATGCTCCGCATATACTGACGCTTTTGCCAATGGGTCTACATCCAACGCATAACACGCTTTGGCTATGGGTAGGTTTAGGGTCTGGGGTAGGTTTAGGGTTAGACCACTAGGAGGCGCCTTCTGGCTCATATGTATCTGCGTCTCATATGGATGCTAAAGGGTGCCATGTGCGTTCGATATATTTGCATTGGCAAAAGTGTCAGTATATGGGATGAGAACGAGCTGGAAATCCAGTGGATTCTGTTAATACATCTCATTTTTAAGAAGTTAAATTGTTTTTTCTTTCGAGATTGAGCTCCAGATGGCTGAAAGAAAAATTTAAACTAATATAATCTTATGTCTCATCCAACACATCCTTGTGTTATAGATGAATACTTTAAGATATATTTTTGGAGTGTTTGTGTCGGTAACTTCTTCTAATGAGGCATCACTCCTCAAGTGTTGAGGGAAACAGATGTGGCAAACAGGAGCCTCCAAGGCTTCTCACTATTCATGGAAAACTCTCTTTTTCTCTTTTTTTGTTCTGCTTTTTGTTGTTCATGATCTGAGGTCAAAGTTTTATCTGTGCTTTATATCCACAGAAGAGATAATGTAGCACACTATGTGATACAAGAGACGTATACCTGTGAATCATCTGTTAGCAGAAACGGTGCTCTTTCAGCACCTGGTTTTCTATGTAGGTCTTTCTCAGCATCTGGTAGATATTATGAGTGTAATGACTGGTAGTTTTGTTCAAAGTCCTTCTCAATCTACAGTCCTGCACGACAGCTTAGGTCATAGGAAACTAAACCATGAACACATTTTGTTCTTATAAAGGGCTTTTATTGTTTTAGGTTTAGAGGAACATTCGTCTGTTTGCCTTTATTTCATGGCTGTGGTGTGTTAAGACTTTAAAAGAGTGTCGACAAAGACATGTGGTCAGCGGCCTCTCTAGATGATGTCATCTATCTATCTCTTTGTCTGTCTGTCTGTCTGTCTATCTCTCTCTCTGTCCGTCTGTCTGTCCGTCTGTCTGTCCGTCTGTCCGTCTGTCTATATACTATATCTATCTATCTATCTATCTATCTATCTATCTATCTATCTATCTATCTATCTATCTATCTATCTATCTATCTATCTATCTATCTATCTCTGTGTTACTTTTTAAACAATTATTTAGTTAATTAAATTCAAACTCCATCTGTGTCATTAAAACTTTTCTTTTCTAAATCTTATTTTTACAGAATGCTTGAGGATGACCTGAAATCATCAGCAGCGAATGAAGAGGACAATGAACAGGTAAATACGAGTCAAATATGCAGCAATGGACCTACTTCGAAAATATAATCGAATTTCATGACAATATTATTTGTGCTTGATTGACATTCTCACCACTAGAAAATGCCGGATTATCACAATATAATGAGCTATAATATTGTTAGAGTGGAAGCAATTTTGTGGTCACATCACATGTAATGATATACAGTCAAGTGTATTTTCTATATACAAACGTGAATATTAATGAAACCATTGCAAATAATGACAGTCCGACCCTTACAGGTCATTATGTATTTCTTATGTCTGACTGATAGCCAGAATCAGGAACTATCAAGCAACACACCTGCAAGGGTCTAATGTCTCATAAATAATTTTAAAAGAACATGTTTTTTTTTTTTCATAGGTATATACTGTGATGTACACTATATATACATATAGATATGCAATTTTCTTAGAGACATGTGTCCAACACGTGTGACCAGCATGATATAAACTGCAGTGGAGGATAACAAACACTTCCCTGCAACGACACAGTCCAGTGGTTTTGGGCATTTTCCCAATTTCACTACACAATCTTTAAAGGAAAATCCCAGGTTAAATAGCTTAAAAATGACCACAATTTTCTATATTTCAAGGTCACAATATTTAATAATAATCAATAATAATAACTGAATACAAAACCTATTTGATAATTTAATAATGACTTTTAACAACCTTTAAATAGAAAAGGATAGCAGTAAATGGATACACCAGGCTGTTGGTATTATTTTTTTTATTTTTATTTTTTTAATGGCACAATTTGTTAGAGATCTATAATGGGGACTGAGCTGTTTGGATCCAAACAAGTGGAGCAACTTTTTATTTAAGCAGTGTAAAATCCTGGATAATCAAATGGACCCTGGTTTATCTCCCAAATTAACTAAACCCTGAAACAAAATACACACCACAGCTCAAAATATCACTGGAAGCAACTGCTGTACACATAACACAATTTTAAGGACTATTAAAGTTTTAAATTAAATCATATTTGACCTTAGAAAAACAGACCTGTTTTCACCTAAATTAAAATAAAAATGCTAATCCAGGCATGTGAGTGCCTCAGAGTAAACCATTAAAACCATTTTATATTGAGATTTAACAGTATAACAGTGCTTTAATATCATTCACAGTTTTTGTTTTGTTTTGTTTTTGTTTTGTCTTTTATGTTTTGTTTGTGTCTTGTCTTTCGTTTTGTTTTGTCTTGTCTTTCGTTTATCTTATCTTTTGTCTTCTGTTTTTTTTTCTTTTATCTTTTGTTTTGTCTTGTCTTTCGTTTTGTTTTGTCTTGTCTTGTCGTTTATCTTATCTTTTGTCTTCTGTTTTTTTTGTCTTTTATCTTTTGTTTTGTCTATTCTTTCGTTTTGTCTTGTCGTTTGTCTTATCTTTTGTCTTCTGTTTTGTTTTTGTTTTGTCTTTTATCTTTTGTTTTGTCTTTTGTTTTGTTTTGTTTTGTTGTTTGTCTTGTCTTTTTTTCTTTTGTTTTGTTTTGTGATATATGTTATGTTTTGTTTTGTGTGTTGCTTTATTTGGTCATAAAATTGTTTTTTATCCTCTTTTCCATTGAGAATTGAATTTTTAAAGTCTGACATGGCACACATTCATCATGTTTGGAAATGGCAAACACTGTTGATTTCAACAGTCGCTGTGCTTAAACCACTCGGTCACACAGGCTTTTTGCAAAAGCTAATGTGAACTGATTCACAATAGGGATTCGCACCTTTCTCCCTCCCCTAAAAAGAAACAATTTCTTCTGTTTCTCACATGCATAACCTTTAAAGCAAGTGCCCAAATACTCCTCATACTCATGATGGAGGAGACCTGACATTCATAACAGCTCACTGGTGCGTCCACACGTCCCTGGCTTACATACGCACGGCATACCCGGCCCCCAACCATGTTGCCTAGCAACATCCATCTGCGAGGAGCCTGGAATGAGCCCACATTCCCCACTGAGAGGGAAACAGCAATAGAGGGCCTGTGACAGATGATCTGAGTTGTTTCATCTAATACACTGTGAAGATCACTGGCTCCCTCCCTGAATGATAAATGGACTGTACACAGATCAATGGGCGCAGCATTAAACCCAAAACCTGCGTCTCTGCCTCTGCGGCTGCCCAGGTAGTGCTGTGTTTATCTGTAGTGCTGGATATCTCAATATATCCCCATTTACCTTGAGAGGTTTGATTCTGAAAGTAACGCTTAGCACTTTCTGATGCATTCACAACTGCCGAATGAAGTCGCTGTGACAAACGTACAGCCCAGACCACATAAACAGCTCACCATCATAGAGGAACATGTGCAGATTAACTCCGGGAATTAATCTTGTTGTTTGAAAGACCTCACATAATGCAATTGTCCTCGATCAAATGAAATTCGTATCAAAACTTCATTTTCTTAACACTTTTACCAGAAATCAGAATCTAATCTCAACCAGTTTAGATTCAATAACAAAATCATAATTTACTAGCAAAAACTATGGAAATAAAAAGGATTTTTTTTTTGCTAATTTTTGTTTTTGTTTCCTTTTCTTTCTTGTATCATGTTTTGTTTTAGTTTTAGTTTTGTTTCTTGTTTTTTTTTTCTTGTTTTTGCTTTGTTTTTTATTTCATGTTTTGTTTCTTGTTTTGATGTGTTTTTTGTGTTTTGTTTTATGTTTTGTTTGGTTTTCTTGTTTTGCTTTGTGTTTTTTTATTTTGATTTGTGTTTTATTTTATGTTTTGTTTGGTTTCTTGTTTTACTTTGTGTTTTTTTTTCTTGTTTTGTTTTGCTTTTGTGTTTTGTTTTGATTTGTGTGTTTTTTTTTTTATGTTTTTGGGAGGTGGAGGAACCATCACTGTACTACAGTATTTATTAATTGTATAATAGAAAATGGTAAATCTCATATAGCCTGTCAAATAAAGTGAGGCTTATTCTAGTTTTAAAAAGCTTTCCTTATTATAGTGATTATAATCACATTAAAATTACAATTACTAAAAGTAAAAAAAAAACAACAACAAATGGAAACATTTGGACATCAATTACTAAGGTTAGTCTTTAAGGCCTAAAGTCTTTTAAAACTTTTTATATTGTGGTGAATTGTGTCATGCAATTTTTCATTCGTTTTTGTCCTCAAGCATGAGATTCGTCCATACTTTATATGCTCTTCTATTTCATCTTATATTGGGTTGTCAGTACTATAATGGTTTATTGACTATTTTTGCTTTACAACTACTTAGAAAGCCCTATGAAAGACTATAGTTACATAAGAGCAACTTGTAAAACTAAACACTAGCGCAAACTCAAGAGATCACAGGAATTTACAAATGCGCTGCTTGAACAGAATCTCCATCTTAGAAAATCAATATAAATTTCCCCCTGCAAACACTCAACATTGTGACCTATCTACTTTGCTGTGTTTGCTCTCTCTCTCTCTCTCTCTCTCTCTCTCTCTCTCTCTCTCTCTCTCTCTCTCTCTCTCTCCACATGGTATTGACCTTTAACCTAATGGGCTGTTGTCTTATTCACAGGCCGCTGAGAAGCCCAAGCCCAGGAGCGCTCCTCTAAAGTAAGTGACTAATCAAGTCCAATTCATTTGTTATTCTACGCTGCTGGTCTGGCTGTTGGGTAAAACACAGGTTATTTGTAGAGACGGAGCTCAGGGGAGTAATGCGCTGCATAAAGCACTGTGGATGCTGATGTGTCTGACACAACACCTTTCATCATTATGTAAAATATATCTATCTATCTATCTATCTATCTATCTATCTATCTATCTATCTATCTATCTATCTATCATTAATCTATTTTGATGATTATGGATTACAGCTGGCGGAAAGGCAATGTTTTCATAAGCTGTAAGTGCCATAATATCGATCAACATGAAAACAAAAGGCTTGAAATATATCACTTTGCATGTAATGAGTCTAAATAGTTTCACCTTTTAAAGGAATAGTTCACATAAAAAAACAACTTTTGCTTACAATTTACTCACCCCCATGTCATCCAAGATTTCCACGTCTTTCTTTCTTCAGTCAAAAAGAAGTTAAGGTTTTAGATGAAAACAATCCAGTATTTTCTACATATAATGGACTTCAATGGGAACCAAACGGTCAAGAGAGTTTCAGTGCAGCTTCAAAGGGCTTTAGACGACACCAGACGATGAATAAGGGTCTTATCTAGGACCCTTGGAGTCATGACTTGGAAAAAAGATTTGTTCATTTTGATGAACGAGTTTGAACAGGAGAGTCACGACGCTCATCACAGAACAGAGCAAGGCGGGCATTTGCGCTTATAAAACTTAAACTTTTTTATTTATTTTTGAAATGCCTGATCAGTTTCAGCTTGATAAGACCCTTATTCATCGTCTGGAATCATTTAAAGCCCTTTGAACAGTTTGCACTGAAACTCTCATTTGGACCTTGAACTGCTTGGTTACCAGTGAAGTCCATTATAATGGAGAAAATCCTGGAATATTTTCAATTTCTTTCGACTGAAGAAAGAAAGACATTAACATTTTGGATGACATGGGGTGAGTAAATTATCAGCAAAAGTTTTTTTTTTAATAACTAATTTTTTTATAACTACTCCTAAATGCGCTTTTGCACAATATTCTAAGAGTTTCACCAATAATATTTTTTTTAGTTTAGCTTTTACATTATCTTAAATCTGACTGAATTTTATCACTGTACTTTAATTTAATTTTATTCACATTATGTACATTTTATTATAGTTGAGAAGGCAATTTCATATAATGCTGTATACATGCTCAATTGTTGGCTTCCAAAAGCCCAATACTGTTCATAATCATAATGTAGATCTTCTAATTAGTCTCATTCCCATCTCCTCCTGAGATCATATCCGTCCACTAGCTTTACTCAAGGACGAGTTTCCCTAGCATTACTGCATTCATTTTCATCTAAATTTTTATCTGCGGTGGTGGTCTTGATGGCTGGGGATTGGGAAAAGGAGAGTGCAAATGGGCCTCATTAAGGAGACAGAGAAAAAACAAGGCCTACAGCCGTGTTCCCACAGTGGGAATCTGGGACTGGAGGTTCTGGAAGCGTTTCTGGTGCGCTGCTGTTCCCACTGTAGTGTGTGTGGGAGAGAGCCAAAGGCTCCGTGCCCCAGGTGAGGGCCAGAGGTTTGTCCCAGCTCCAGTTACGTGAGGTGAAGAGCTGGGATAAAGGGAAACAAGGAGGAGGGGATTGTGCGTGGTGGTTTAGCATGTTTACAGTAATAGTGGCTTAAAGCACTTAATGGATTTGTTCAGGAAGTTTTAAATGGGACTAGGACAGAAGCCAGCACTGAAAAAGAGGAATCTGTCGAGTGCATCCTAGGAAGCACACGACAGAATCCTCAATTTCAGTGCTGGCTTCTGTCCTAGTCCCATTTAAAACTTCCTGAACAAATCCATTAAGTGCTTTAAGCCACTATTACTGTAAACATGCTAAACCACCACGCACAATCCCCTCCTCCTTGTTTCCCTTTATCCCAGCTCTTCACCTCACGTAACTGGAGCTGGGACAAACCTCTGGCCCTCACCTGGGGCACGGAGCCTTTGGCTCTCTCCCACACACACTACAGTGGGAACAGCAGCGCACCAGAAACGCTTCCAGAACCTCCAGTCCCAGATTCCCACTGTGGGAACACGGCTGTAGGCCTTGTTTTTTCTCTGTCTCCTTAATGAGGCCCATTTGCACTCTCCTTTTCCCAATCCCCAGCCATCAAGACCACCACCGCAGATAAAAATTTAGATGAAAATGAATGCAGTAATGCTAGGGAAACTCGTCCTTGAGTAAAGCTAGTGGACGGATATGATCTCAGGAGGAGATGGGAATGAGACTAATTAGAAGATCTACATTATGATTATGAACAGTATTGGGCTTTTGGAAGCCAACAATTGAGCATGTATACAGCATTATATGAAATTGCCTTCTCAACTATAATAAAATGTACATAATGTGAATAAAATTAAATTAAAGTACAGTGATAAAATTCAGTCAGATTTAAGATAATGTAAAAGCTAAACTAAAAAAAATATTATTGGTGAAACTCTTAGAATATTGTGCAAAAGCGCATTTAGGAGTAGTTATAAAAAAATTAGTTATTAAAAAAAAAACTTTTGCTGATAATTTACTCACCTCCATGTCATCCAAAATGTTAATGTCTTTCTTCTTCAGTCGAAAAGAAATTAGAAAATATTCCAGGATTTTCTCCATTATAATGGACTTCACTGGTAACCAAGCAGTTCAAGGTCCAAATGAGAGTTTCAGTGCAAACTGTTCAAAGGGCTTTAAATGATTCCAGACGATGAATAAGGGTCTTATCAAGCGAAACTGATCAGGCATTTCAAAAATAAATAAAAAAGTTTAAGTTTTATAAGCGCAAATGCCCGCCTTGCTCTGTTCTGTGATGAGCGTTCGTGACTCTCCTGTTCAAACTCGTTCATCAAAATGAACAAATCTTTTTTCCGAGTCATGACTCAAAGGGTCCTAGATAAGACCCTTATTCATCGTCTGGTGTCGTCTAAAGCCCTTTGAAGCTGCACTGAAACTCTCTTGAACCGTTTGGTTCCCATTGAAGTCCATTATATGTAGAAAATACTGGATTGTTTTCATCTAAAACCTTAACTTCTTTTCGACTGAAGAAAGAAAGACGTGGAAATCTTGGATGACATGGGGGTGAGTAAATTGTAAGCAAAAGTTGTTTTTTTATGTGAACTATTCCTTTAAAAGGTGAAACTATTTAGACTCATTACATGCAAAGTGATATATTTCAAGCCTTTTGTTTTCATGTTGATCGATATTATGGCACTTACAGCTTATGAAAACATTGCCTTTCCGCCAGCTGTAATCCATAATCATCAAAATAGATTAATGATAGATAGATAGATAGATAGATAGATAGATAGATAGATAGATAGATAGATAGATAGATATATTTTACATAATGATGAAAGGTGTTGTGTCATGACACATCAGCATCCACAGTGCTTAATGCAGCTGACTTACTCCCCTGAGCTCCGTCTCTACAAATAACCTGTGTTTTACCCAACAGCCAGACCAGCAGCGTAGAATAACAAATGAATTGGACTTGATTAGTCACTTACTTTAGAGGAGCGCTCCTGGGCTTGGGCTTCTCAGCGGCCTGTGAATAAGACAACAGCCCATTAGGTTAAAGGTCAATACCATGTGGAGAGAGAGAGAGAGAGAGAGAGAGAGAGAGAGAGAGAGAGAGAGAGAGAGAGAGAGAGAGCAAACACAGCAAAGTAGATAGGTCACAATGTTGAGTGTTTGCAGGGGGAAATTTATATTGATTTTCTAAGATGGAGATTCTGTTCAAGCAGCGCATTTGTAAATTCCTGTGATCTCTTGAGTTTGCGCTAGTGTTTAGTTTTACAAGTTGCTCTTATGTAACTATAGTCTTTCATAGGGCTTTCTAAGTAGTTGTAAAGCAAAAATAGTCAATAAACCATTATAGTACTGACAACCCAATATAAGATGAAATAGAAGAGCATATAAAGTATGGACGAATCTCATGCTTGAGGACAAAAACGAATGAAAAATTGCATGACACAATTCACCACAATATAAAAAGTTTTAAAAGACTTTAGGCCTTAAAGACTAACCTTAGTAATTGATGTCCAAATGTTTCCATTTGTTGTTGTTTTTTTTTTACTTTTAGTAATTGTAATTTTAATGTGATTATAATCACTATAATAAGGAAAGCTTTTTAAAACTAGAATAAGCCTCACTTTATTTGACAGGCTATATGAGATTTACCATTTTCTATTATACAATTAATAAATACTGTAGTACAGTGATGGTTCCTCCACCTCCCAAAAACATAAAAAAAAAAACACACAAATCAAAACAAAACACAAAAGCAAAACAAAACAAGAAAAAAAAACACAAAGTAAAACAAGAAACCAAACAAAACATAAAATAAAACACAAATCAAAATAAAAAAACACAAAGCAAAACAAGAAAACCAAACAAAACATAAAACAAAACACAAAAAACACATCAAAACAAGAAACAAAACATGAAATAAAAAACAAAGCAAAAACAAGAAAAAAAAAACAAGAAACAAAACTAAAACTAAAACAAAACATGATACAAGAAAGAAAAGGAAACAAAAACAAAAATTAGCAAAAAAAAAATCCTTTTTATTTCCATAGTTTTTGCTAGTAAATTATGATTTTGTTATTGAATCTAAACTGGTTGAGATTAGATTCTGATTTCTGGTAAAAGTGTTAAGAAAATGAAGTTTTGATACGAATTTCATTTGATCGAGGACAATTGCATTATGTGAGGTCTTTCAAACAACAAGATTAATTCCCGGAGTTAATCTGCACATGTTCCTCTATGATGGTGAGCTGTTTATGTGGTCTGGGCTGTACGTTTGTCACAGCGACTTCATTCGGCAGTTGTGAATGCATCAGAAAGTGCTAAGCGTTACTTTCAGAATCAAACCTCTCAAGGTAAATGGGGATATATTGAGATATCCAGCACTACAGATAAACACAGCACTACCTGGGCAGCCGCAGAGGCAGAGACGCAGGTTTTGGGTTTAATGCTGCGCCCATTGATCTGTGTACAGTCCATTTATCATTCAGGGAGGGAGCCAGTGATCTTCACAGTGTATTAGATGAAACAACTCAGATCATCTGTCACAGGCCCTCTTATTGCTGTTTCCCTCTCAGTGGGGAATGTGGGCTCATTCCAGGCTCCTCGCAGATGGATGTTGCTAGGCAACATGGTTGGGGGCCGGGTATGCCGTGCGTATGTAAGCCAGGGACGTGTGGACGCACCAGTGAGCTGTTATGAATGTCAGGTCTCCTCCATCATGAGTATGAGGAGTATTTGGGCACTTGCTTTAAAGGTTATGCATGTGAGAAACAGAAGAAATTGTTTCTTTTTAGGGGAGGGAGAAAGGTGCGAATCCCTATTGTGAATCAGTTCACATTAGCTTTTGCAAAAAGCCTGTGTGACCGAGTGGTTTAAGCACAGCGACTGTTGAAATCAACAGTGTTTGCCATTTCCAAACATGATGAATGTGTGCCATGTCAGACTTTAAAAATTCAATTCTCAATGGAAAAGAGGATAAAAAACAATTTTATGACCAAATAAAGCAACACACAAAACAAAACATAACATATATCACAAAACAAAACAAAAGAAAAAAAGACAAGACAAACAACAAAACAAAACAAAACAAAAGACAAAACAAAAGATAAAAGACAAAACAAAAACAAAACAGAAGACAAAAGATAAGACAAACGACAAGACAAAACGAAAGAATAGACAAAACAAAAGATAAAAGACAAAAAAAACAGAAGACAAAAGATAAGATAAACGACAAGACAAGACAAAACAAAACGAAAGACAAGACAAAACAAAAGATAAAAGAAAAAAAAACAGAAGACAAAAGATAAGATAAACGAAAGACAAGACAAAACAAAACGAAAGACAAGACACAAACAAAACATAAAAGACAAAACAAAAACAAAACAAAACAAAAACTGTGAATGATATTAAAGCACTGTTATACTGTTAAATCTCAATATAAAATGGTTTTAATGGTTTACTCTGAGGCACTCACATGCCTGGATTAGCATTTTTATTTTAATTTAGGTGAAAACAGGTCTGTTTTTCTAAGGTCAAATATGATTTAATTTAAAACTTTAATAGTCCTTAAAATTGTGTTATGTGTACAGCAGTTGCTTCCAGTGATATTTTGAGCTGTGGTGTGTATTTTGTTTCAGGGTTTAGTTAATTTGGGAGATAAACCAGGGTCCATTTGATTATCCAGGATTTTACACTGCTTAAATAAAAAGTTGCTCCACTTGTTTGGATCCAAACAGCTCAGTCCCCATTATAGATCTCTAACAAATTGTGCCATTAAAAAAATAAAAATAAAAAAAATAATACCAACAGCCTGGTGTATCCATTTACTGCTATCCTTTTCTATTTAAAGGTTGTTAAAAGTCATTATTAAATTATCAAATAGGTTTTGTATTCAGTTATTATTATTGATTATTATTAAATATTGTGACCTTGAAATATAGAAAATTGTGGTCATTTTTAAGCTATTTAACCTGGGATTTTCCTTTAAAGATTGTGTAGTTAAATTGGGAAAATGCCCAAAACCACTGGACTGTGTCGTTGCAGGGAAGTGTTTGTTATCCTCCACTGCAGTTTATATCATGCTGGTCACACGTGTTGGACACATGTCTCTAAGAAAATTGCATATCTATATGTATATATAGTGTACATCACAGTATATACCTATGAAAAAAAAAAAACATGTTCTTTTAAAATTATTTATGAGACATTAGACCCTTGCAGGTGTGTTGCTTGATAGTTCCTGATTCTGGCTATCAGTCAGACATAAGAAATACATAATGACCTGTAAGGGTCGACTGTCATTATTTGCAATGGTTTCATTAATATTCACGTTTGTATATAGAAAATACATTGACTGTATATCATTACATGTGATGTGACCACAAAATTGCTTCCACTCTAACAATATTATAGCTCATTATATTGTGATAATCCGGCATTTTCTAGTGGTGAGAATGTCAATCAAGCACAAATAATATTGTCATGAAATTCGATTATATTTTCGAAGTAGGTCCATTGCTGCATATTTGACTCGTATTTACCTGTTCATTGTCCTCTTCATTCGCTGCTGATGATTTCAGGTCATCCTCAAGCATTCTGTAAAAATAAGATTTAGAAAAGAAAAGTTTTAATGACACAGATGGAGTTTGAATTTAATTAACTAAATAATTGTTTAAAAAGTAACACAGAGATAGATAGATAGATAGATAGATAGATAGATAGATAGATAGATAGATAGATAGATAGATAGATAGATAGATAGATAGATAGATAGATAGTAGATAGACAAGACGGACAGACGGACAGACAGACGGACAGACAGACGGACAGAGAGAGAGACAGACAGACAGACAGACAGACAAAGAGATAGATAGATGACATCATCTAGAGAGGCCGCTGACCACATGTCTTTGTCGACACTCTTTTAAAGTCTTAACACACCACAGCCATGAAATAAAGGCAAACAGACGAATGTTCCTCTAAACCTAAAACAATAAAAGCCCTTTATAAGAACAAAATGTGTTCATGGTTTAGTTTCCTATGACCTAAGCTGTCGTGCAGGACTGTAGATTGAGAAGGACTTTGAACAAAACTACCAGTCATTACACTCATAATATCTACCAGATGCTGAGAAAGACCTACATAGAAAACCAGGTGCTGAAAGAGCACCGTTTCTGCTAACAGATGATTCACAGGTATACGTCTCTTGTATCACATAGTGTGCTACATTATCTCTTCTGTGGATATAAAGCACAGATAAAACTTTGACCTCAGATCATGAACAACAAAAAGCAGAACAAAAAAAGAGAAAAAGAGAGTTTTCCATGAATAGTGAGAAGCCTTGGAGGCTCCTGTTTGCCACATCTGTTTCCCTCAACACTTGAGGAGTGATGCCTCATTAGAAGAAGTTACCGACACAAACACTCCAAAAATATATCTTAAAGTATTCATCTATAACACAAGGATGTGTTGGATGAGACATAAGATTATATTAGTTTAAATTTTTCTTTCAGCCATCTGGAGCTCAATCTCGAAAGAAAAAACAATTTAACTTCTTAAAAATGAGATGTATTAACAGAATCCACTGGATTTCCAGCTCGTTCTCATCCCATATACTGACACTTTTGCCAATGCAAATATATCGAACGCACATGGCACCCTTTAGCATCCATATGAGACGCAGATACATATGAGCCAGAAGGCGCCTCCTAGTGGTCTAACCCTAAACCTACCCCAGACCCTAAACCTACCCATAGCCAAAGCGTGTTATGCGTTGGATGTAGACCCATTGGCAAAAGCGTCAGTATATGCGGAGCATATAATGCGTTGGAATTTCTCATGTATATGACTTCACCCTGGTAACTTTAAAGCTACACTGTGTGATTTTTACCCCCATCTAGCAGTGAAAAGGTATATAACCATCCAGTGAATATTAGTTTCTGTTCCTCTCAATTCCGATTTCGTTATAACTCCTAAGGTGGCCAATGTAGTCCAAGATTAACATGGCTTCTGGTTCGACCTCGTCCATGAGTGTTAACTCAAACGTAAACGCGAAAGGCAAAGCTTGAATTAACTGGTATGTCCCTCATTGGCTAATGTACATTCAAGATGGAGGGACAACATGGCGACTGACATTAGAACCCCTTACCCGTATGTATTTTCAATGGCATATTATACACTACACGAGAATACTTTATTACTTGAACAAAGCAAATATACATTAATGAGCACACATATTTTTGAAAGAACTAAGTTTTTAGCTAAGAATAAACTAAAAGAGTTACACAGTGTAGCTTTAAGAATAAGTGAACACCACATGTGAGGAAAAAAAGCTTCTAGTTTTTTGCAAGAAGGTAAAAAACCCTTCACAATGATGTTTAGGTCTGGTGGTTTTTGGTTAACACCAAAATCACTTGATTTAATTGTGGTGTAATTCTATGAATAAGGGAACACCACAAGGAAAATATAGTTTCTCTTTCAATGCAAAATGAAGTGAACTTAAAAAACTTTCCATTAAGCTTCAATGATGTTCAGATCTAGTGATTTCTGGTTGACATGCAGTGAATGCATTTGACCTGTTGTAACAGTAATATGGGAAATCACAACATATTTGGACATTGGGTGTACCAAGTCATTTCTTGTTCACTATACTGTATAAATCCAGTAATCAGACAACATGTTTTCCAATTACAGTCAGACATTGTGTGTTGACGACATCATTCTAATGTAAATGTCACAATCTAGATTTCATTTTATTTGCATATCCATATAAATGCATGTGATTTATTGCTGGAAAATGAGCTGAAGCCTCAGTTGGAGGAAAACCTTCCAATGCACATCATTTCTTTGCTGTACAATAACAATCCCATTGAATAGATATAGTTTTGTTGAGGATGTCTACTGTAAGAGCTTGATTTTTTTTCCAGTTTTGCCTGTAGTAATTTTACTGCCCCATACACACTGTAAAGGCCTTGATATACTTCAAGCGTAAATCGACGAACTGCTCTGATGTCAATTCCAGAACAAAATCAGGCCAAAACAAGAACCAGTTGGAGTTGGTTTTTGGAAATGAAGTTGTACTCCTGATAAAAACGTAGACAATGACATTGTTTTAAGCAATCTATTGTATAAAGTGCTATGTAAATAAACGTGACGTGACTACTAGAGTGAAAACTGGTTATCTGGAAGTGACACACGGTGACGTACTGCCAAGATGGCGACAGTCGGCTCCGCCCACTTTTGGCATAAAAAAAACAAACTAAAACAAACTCCGAACTCAATTTAAGCCCGAGTCTCGCGCCGACAACATTTTTTGGACGGGAAGTTTGGTCTTGGACTCGATCAATTGAGGAGTAATTATGATCGGTTCAGAAATCATCGGGCCAATCAAATTGCCAGGGCGGGCTTTATACGATGATGGACAGGTGATCTGAAGGGACGTAATCATCACATTATCAAAGAGCGCTGAACTGTCTTCCCTCAGAGATGACTGCAGCTGGAGAATTGAGATGTACAGATACCGCTGCTGCGTCTGTTGTGAAATAAATCGACAGCGCATTAATTTTAATAGACAAACCGAAAACTGCAATCAAGGCATTTGTCTTATCGGAAAGATATTTTTGCCATTCCACATGATTCGGGAAAAGTGTAACTTATCAGCTGGCTCTGACGGTCGCTAAGAAGATGGGACGTAATGAAAAGCCTATGGTCGTTGTGGTTTCTCCTTTGGTCACACTCATGAAGGAGTAAGTAAAAGAAGCAACACTCATTATTTAACTTCTGAAATAAGTAAAGTTAGGCTACGTTCTGTCTTTGACAACTGTATGCAAAGTAGCTGACTTACTGCGTTGCTCTGATTGGTTGTAGGTTTACCGACTATCCAATTGAGTGCAGAGTTGTTTTTTCCTGGTTCGGTTAAGACACGCCTCATAATCAAAGCCAGACGGAGGGGTTTCAGACTGATTTTCTTATTAGAAAATGAGTATGACGAAGTCAGGCTAGTTGATCTTGTTATCGAGAGGAAATCATGCAGCTAAACGACACTATCAGAAATTTGGGTAGTGTCGAATTTTCGCTAACAATATATTGCTGGATGCGTATTTCAAGCTTCGTTTTACCCCTAAAAGAAGAACGAAAAAGAACTTCACTGTGAGTATATATGCCTTAAGAGCACAGAGGGTGGTGGCTCTTTAGTAGAAACTAGTTATAAATCACAACAATCTGTTCTCACTCAAATACACAGACCGTTTAAACATCAGAAAGCTAGGGAATCATTCTAAATGAACAGCAGGTTATTAAAGTAAAACCAAGGCCAAGAAAAACAAGTATCCAGAGACACCCTCTAAACTTTATAACTGTTAGCACATGAAAAGAGAAACACAAGCTGGTGTTTTTCTCTCGGTGTCACCACTCATTACCATACAGTTACAATGGGTTTGAAGGACCTGAAATGCCAAATTTGTTCCAAGAATTCGGGTGTACATTTCAGCCAAGTACTTAATTCTCTGTTTCTGATGTTTGACCCTCTAACAATCTGTTTTCATATTCCTATCTACCCAAGAAACCATCAGAGCTACACAAACCACACAAACTACATCTACACAACATTTTGGGCTTCAAAACAAAGAATGTGTTAAGCATGATAATGTCAAAAATGGTTAACTAAAATAAAACTTAAAACCTAAAACTTAACCTAAATTAAAACTTCCAACCAAGGTCAGATTGGCATGTCTTAGTCAACATTTTCAGTTCCAATGATATTCGAGGAGAGCAGACAGATGTTTTGGAGGGCAGGGCGGGCGTCCGTAGACAGCGGGTTGTGTAGTTTGCAGTGGCAGACCTGTACCACATCACTGCTGGGCTCTGGACGGGGTCTCATGGGTCGGCTCTGGGCAATATGCCAGCTATGCTCCCCTAATTGTGAGAGTGGAACACTCGCTGGTCATTACTAAAATTTGGCGTGTTGCGCAGAGGGAACCTGCAAATTTGTGAGGCACCTGCTACTTGTCTAATAGCTGCCTGCCAGCTACCTGATGACTAATGCGAAATTCCAGGGAGATTCAAGAGCATTGACAGAAATGCCAATTACTGATCACAAAACCCTTGTAGCGATGTTCAATTCAATTCCAACTCTGTGTAGATTGCATTTAACAATTATTTCAGAGATTAAGGTGTCTAAGAATTAGACACCAGTTAGAAACAACAAGGTGACAGTGGCAGTAAAGATCACCCTGAGAATAAGAATATACCTTAATTAAACCTCTTGTGCCTTTACAGTTATTGCAGGTAACGCTCAAGAAATTTCAAGGATGTTTTGGGTTTTAAGTCAGAAGTTTTGACAAAATGAAAGAGTTACACAAGGCAATCATTCCAAGAGGTGTAGTGGGTTGTGGATAACTTTGCTTTGACTCTTCTCTCGGTTCGTTAAGACTTCATGGACTGAGACCTGAAGATCTGTCAAGTCTTTAAACATTCACTGCAATCCAAATCCAGACAAGATGGAGGTGTTTGTTGCCATCATCTTGCTGAAAAAAAAAAGTAATTTCGCCTGACAGAAGCTCCAAACCTACTTGTTCTCATTCCCAACTGGTCACATTTGGACGCTTGGTTCGGACCTCTTGGCATCACTTCTTAGAACACAGGGTAACCCTTTATCCCTGTATTTCCTGTATTATCATTCGACATGCAAGGTACTCCATTGCTTTCAATGAGAAGCTTTAGAGTCATACACAGATGTTATGGCCATAGAAATTTTATCGTCATGATTAAATTAAAGGGCGGGTTTACTGCAGTTTCACTTTTTTGATTTCAAATAGTGTGTAATGTTGCTATTGGTGCATGAAGAGTATCTGCAAGTTGCAGCACTGAAAGTTTAGTGTAAGCAGAGATATCGTCTTTTAAAAATCAGGAAGTAAAATTGCCTACAAAAACGACTCATTTTGGACTACAGCTGGGTTATGGTACGTCACTAACCCACACATTTGCATCAACCACTCCCTCCGGAATATGCAGGAAAGGGCATGCGTCGAGTGAGTTGTGTTCACGCAGATGTCAGGTCTTCTGTGTTTCGGGCTTCCCACGGACACTATACTTCGACAACAATGGACACAATTTGTGTTTGATTATATTCCTGAAAGTGACGATGGTAATCTAGCTCTCTGTGCTGCGCATTTACGAGAGACAGCTTCCAGAATCTCCACGAATTCAATACCGGATTAACGTAAACAAGACACTGTTTCTGGAATCATGAAGCAGATCCAACTTTAAAACCAGCAGTTAAAAGTCAGCAGTTGTTGGGCCACACTGTAAGTAGGCTAAGACTTCATCATTTTAAATGTATTTGCATGTATAATTACCGACGAGAGCGTTTTTTTTTTTTTTTTATTTCAAATGCCAGCGCTTGCTTTGTAGGCTTTATGGGCTAGCTGCTACTAGTTAGGCTATTTGTGTCTACGGCAAACGCGTACAAACATTATGGACCTGAATTTTGTATAAGTACTAATGTTGTAAATGTATTTTTCATATATATATGCTTTATGACTTTATTTTCGATTTGATCAAGAACGTAAACCTGCAAACGCTGTTTGAGTATAACATTAACTGTTAGTTAGCCAGTCAGTTGCTATCGTTGCCAGTCAGATGCTATTGTGTAAAACAAACGTGTATTAAGTTAAAAAATGAAGCAAATTATCATTCAGAAACCTTTATTATGAGCCGTGTGTGGTGAGGTTCTGCTTGACTCGATTCATCGCGGCTTTCTCGGTCTGATTCTGCCTCACTGATACTGCAGTCTCCACATCATTATTTACGTGTATCCACCGTCTATGTTATCCACATTTGGCATGCCCGCCCGTTTCGCCCGTAAAGGTAATGGGCGTTAATCTTCCGGACAACGTGAGCGACAGTTTAGCCAATCACAACACACCGGCCCAAACGAACCAATCTGAGCCCACAACGTCATTCTGAGGGAGTATTTTCATAGACTCAGGAAGTCATCCGCTCGTGCAGGGGACAGAGGAGAGCGCGGCTGACAATAAAGGTGAAATTTATGAAAAATAAGACTTTTAAAAAAAGAAAAACCACGGATACATGTTATATTGCACCCCATAAACACAATCATGCAAAGAAAAAGAGCAGTAAACCCGCCCTTTAAATACTGGGGTATCATTTTGCTATATGTGTTATGACATACATGTTGGAGTATAACTGACTGTCAATTGAACATTAAATTTTTTAGTAGTTCTTGAGCATGTACCCCAACCATACCCCTAAACTTAACCATTTGTATATTACACAATATAAAACACTGGATATTAGAGGCAGATACAACTATAGTCACAATTAATTAAAAAAAAGTACAAATATTCCAAGTGTCCAAAAGGTTGATTTGTGTGAGGATCAGACCCAAAAGTGACCATCGTCTCCATCTGCTGTGAAGATCAAATTCTGTACACACATTAAAAAATTGCCTCAGAAATTGGAAGAAGTGTTATGTCAGATTTGATAGTGAAATCCCATTTGCTCTTGTGTGTGTCTTGTGACCGATTGTGTGATGCTAAAGAGTCAAGTGTTCTTTTTTATGAGATATGACTGTGTGTGTTTACGGAGTAGGACCATTTGCAACAATTAAAATCTTAAGCTCCACTCTGTACTTCTCATAGACACATTGCATGGCTAACGGCTTTGAATGCTGGAGGTGGAGGTGTTTTTTGTTTTGTTTTTGTGCCTGTGATGAGTTTTATATTTGTATTGTTGAGAAATGGGTTGTTTAACATGGGGATAGGGTGGGGTTAATATTTAACATTTCTACTTTTACAAATCCAAAGAGACAAATATGTCTTAAAGGAGTAGTTCTTTTTTAAAAAAAAAGTTTGCTGATAATTTACTCATAATAATTTAATATGTCTGGATTGTCATCCAAGATGTCCACGTCTTTCTTTTTTCAGTTGAAAATAAATGAAGGTTTTTGACGAAAACTTTCCAGGATTTTCTCCATATAATGGACTTCAGTGGGCAACAAATGGTTCAAGGTCCAAAAGAGAGTTTCGGTGCAGCTTCAAAGGGCTTTAAACGACACCAGACGATGTCTTACCAAGCGAAATGTGATGCAAGCATTTGACTCACGTTCATCAAAATGAACAAATCTTTTTTTGAGTCATTTCGTTCATTCAACGAACGAAATAAACGAAATGACTCGAGAAAAAGATTTGTTCATTTTGACCCAATGAAGTCCTTTATATGGAAAAAAATCCTGGAATGTATTCATCAAAAACCTTAATTTCTTTTCCACTAAAAAAATAAAGACGTTTATCAGCAAAAGTTTTTTTTTTTTTTTTAAGTGAACTACTCCTTTATGATGTATTAGCCAAACAACTGAATGTAAAATGGATGGAGTAGCCTGTCAAAAAATCACACTAAAAGGGGTACCCTGTGCATTAAAAAGTGACACCAAGGGGTTCTGAAGTGTCTATATGAGTAGGGAGTGAAACTTTGCAGGACATTGACCCTCCATAAGCAGGATTGGACAACCCTGATCTTGATTCGGACAGTAATAGCCGTGCAACTTTATTGAGCTGTCAATAGTTCGAACAATTCACACATCTCAATACTGCTTCTTGGTTGACGGTGGAAAACAGACAAGCATTATGTATAATGCATCTCTTTAGCCTCGAAGTTGGTTGGACCAACAGTGGTGAAAACTCATCAGTCCACCAGACCATTTTCACCTCTTCAGACAAGTTTTTGTTTTTTGTGTGTTTATGTTCACTCATGTAAGCCATGCTAAGCAACTAATTTTCTTTTACACAATATTCGCTGAGGGGCTTGTCATGAAAGATCTTCTAGAGTTTGTCAGATGAAGTCAACATAATTTTGTTCTCGGATTTTTGTTTAGACTACCTCAAACTATTTGGTCTGGATTGGTCCAGATAAATAGTTGTTTAGTAAAGGCTGGAATACACT
Organism: Hybognathus amarus; assembly: GCA_030378365.1. Taxonomy (NCBI): domain Eukaryota; kingdom Metazoa; phylum Chordata; class Actinopteri; order Cypriniformes; family Leuciscidae; genus Hybognathus; species Hybognathus amarus. The sequence continues at coordinate 34,487 of JAQIUQ010000033.1, read as the reverse complement.
ACACAACTTTTCCCCACATATATGCCACAATTTGCAGCTCTAAACCGACGAGACAGTAGTTGCTGAAAGTCAAGCTTTCCAAGGGTACCAAGGGGTGTCAACCATGTTTGATATTTTGAGCTGATTTTTGAACACCTTGTTTCACCTAGTAACAAGTTACACGTTTCAGCATGAATTTTTGTTTGGAACGACTTAAAAAAAAAATCTGGCAGTGTGTATTCCTTAACTGTTTACTAAACAGCATGATGTCCAGTTTTCAAACCATTTTTGAAGTCAGCAAGTGTATGATGCCTAGTATAAATACATACATTTGCTACATTGTAAAGGAATTTCATTAATTTGCTAATAGCCTCTATGCACGAACCCTGATGACCGAAAGAATCTCAGTCAGCATCTCTACTTCCGGAAGCGCGTTCTGCAGGCCAAGTGTATAGAGGCAAAACTTTAATCAAATCCGTTTTCTCAGAAACGGAGCCAACGATTTTAGAAATGCTGAATCGCTAGTTCGAATTTCGTAAAGATATGAAGAGAATACTAACCCTCAAAGTTGTTGATGTAGCTCGAAATATATCATTTAAATAACTTCTCTTTTTTACTCTTGTGTGACAGCTAACTGCCTCACAGGACGTTTTTATAAACAGCAAATGTAATTTGACAATATCTCCACCTAACACAAAACCGGCTTCTGACCATAGACTGACGCAGCACCGGATGTAACTGGGCTTGCTGAGACAAACCCAGAAGCGATCGTGCATTGAGGCTATTGGTCTCACATTGGTCTCAGAGTCAGGAATTGACCTGACTGACAATCAGTAAAATGTAGGGCTGTCAGTTATTTACGGCGCATTATTAACAGCGTTAACGCAAACCCATTTTAACGCGTCAATTTTTTTATCGCACTAATTAACAATCTTTTTGGCCTAGCAAACTTTGTAGTGTTTATTCACAACCTTTTGCAACAGGACGTGGCATGCGTTTCAATGGCTTGTGCCAGGCGAGGACGTTTTGTTGTTCGTGACCAAAGCACAAGCGGATCTAGCTAGACCGTAAACAGGCACACCACACACACTCGTTTGGGCTTACGAGCCGGCCAAAAGGTTGGTTAACGTTACGTTTTGAGTGGATGATGACTGCGAGATGCTAAAATTGATGCAAATAAGATTCTGAATGGAAAGTTTACTTTTAAAAAGTTGCCAAATGGTCCCATTGACAAGACCACAGTGATCTGTGTGTTTTGTCGTTGTGAACTGAGCTATCGTCATCGCAGCACGTCCAGTCTGAAATACCACTTGATGATGGCCAAGCGCACAGACACACGCACACACACACACACCCCTCGTCAATATCAGGACCTCGTCAGTATATCTTTCACCCTTTTATTGATGGACAGTGACTACGTTTACATGCAGCCTATAACCTGTTCAAAACCGGGATATTAGCAATAACTCGCTCGCGAACGGCCATGTAAACACCGGCAAAAACCCGAATATTGCTCATATCCCGGATTTTAAAAAACGGTCATGGTCATGTAAACGCGTATCGGCATATCCCCATAGTGATTTGTGTTCTGCGCATGTTCTATTCGCAAGGAATCTTGGTCTTTTGAGTAGAGAAACTTCTCGGCGCATACAAAAATCCGCGCGCAATATATCGGAAGTAAACATGGCGAGACACAGCACTGCATACTTTTGGAGCGAGGTCAGGTAACGTTACCAGCATCAAAGCGCAAACAAAGGTGATCTGCCCCGAACTATTCATTATCCGTGTACTACTGTTGTTGTTGTCTTTGAATACAGGAAAAAGAATCGGAAATGATGCATATTGTGTCTTAAGGTTGTCCGTATGTCCAGATGCTAAACGAGTGTCGCCGTTTACATCGGGATATTGCAATTCCATGTATACAGGAGAAACTCTCTCTGCTCACGCATGTAAATGGGTTATCCCTAATGTTTCAGAAACCCGAATAGTGACCTTAACCCGACCATAACTTGAAAATTGGCTGCATGTAAACATAGTCATTGTTACATTGTGTGAGAGATTATTTGCTCCAAGTGAGAATTCTAGTGTGAATTTGAACACAGTATACGATCCACTATTGCATGTTGATAAGAGCATAAAAATGAGAAAAAATAATGGGACAAAAAAAATTAAGAGACATTTAGAATAGATAAAAATGTGCAATTAATTACGATTAATCACGAGTTAACTATGACATTAATGCGATTAATCGCTGATTAAATATTTTAATTTTGTTTGACAGCACTAGTAAAATGTAAAGCGACTGAACACAGTTAGGGATGTGCCACTTAGGAATGGGTAAATGTGAGTAATCCTGACATAACTCAAATTAAATATACAGGTGTGCTCAATAATTACTTCTCAAAGAAAACTCTAGAAGATCTTTCGAAGATTCATTGCCAGGACTCTTTTGCAAATCCAGCAACAAGTTCTTCCTCAAAAACACTCAAACACTCATCTGAACTTGCACACAAAGTCATTTTCTGGTAGATCAGAGAACAATCCACGAGCATGCCATCCAAAAACAGGCCGACGTGTAACTACACCTTTGACAAGTCCGGTGACAAATCCATGCCCTGGCTTTCTTCTTGACACCCTGACATCATTCATCAAGACAGCTTGTCACATAAAGACAGTGTACTGATCCAGTTCTTCCTGTCCAGACTTTGTCACACACCTCTATAACAACCCCTCACTCCCTCCATTTTTTCACACCCTCTCCCTCCCCATAACTACTATTATTAGACGTGGCTCTAATTTTTTTTTTTTTAGCGACCACCGTAGGTGCCAAATTGCCATTTAAGAGTGTTCCTCTGGGTTCCCTCTTCTTGTTGTTATTTGATGGTGACAGGCTCCTTTGTTAAGGAAGAGCTTTCCCTTAGCCCACTTAGCTTAGCGCTTTTGACAGCTCCACAATAAAAGCCTTTTCTCCAGCGAGCTGCCAGGCGACCAGATGTAGGGGAGGAGGGAAGCACTCTCAGAGGAACCCTGTGTGTGTGGGTAATGACAGGGTGGGCGAATGTCACCCTTGTACTCCATGTCAACATTGACACGCTGGAATTAATATTCAGAGGTGAACAGGGAACAGGGTTCTGATCTTGCAGAGCTAAGAGTATATATATGTATTAATATTTTCTAACAGAGGGCAATAAATGTAAGTTTACGACAGGATTTTATATTGAGTTTGAGGGCAGTATAGCTCTTAATAGAACAATAAACAAAAGCTCTACCCTTACACGAACAATGACCCCCTATCCTTTAGCTTTACAGCGCGGCACCTTGTTGAAAGTGCAAAACTGTTAATGCATTGTGGGTGAACCACGAAAGGGGGATTTTTTTCCTGACATCCAGCAAATTTGTGTTTCCTTCAGAAGCCTGATAGAAGAACGTTTCCATCACTTCCTGAGGGTCCCTTAGAAACCTACTGACTGGTAAAGCTGTTACTGTAGCCCATTAGGAAATGAATCCAGGTCTTATAAAAGAATCCACAGCAGCCTTCGAGTCACCGTTTCAATCAAAGGCAAGAACATGAAAATGCACTTGGAATTGCTTGGCAGTAAATGAAACACTTTTCTGGGAAGACGAGAGCATCCCGGCATTGCCCTGAGACTCCACAGCGCTCCAGTTCTGTCAACACTATACATGTCTTCGAAAGCAACTCAAGAGAGAAGGTCCCCAATGCTGACAATGTTACCCAACTGCCAAATGCATCCATGCCAGCTCTCACTGGCAAAAACTACTATGGTGATACCATTGTTTACAAAGGCACCCTAATATCATGGTTTGTAAGACCAACAGTACCATTGAATTTGTTGAAGCACATAAGAGCACTATGCAAATACCCTACTATGTTTAGTAGTCAAAGCACATTTTATAAAAGGCTGTTTCTGTTTACAAGCTTGTCAGTCCACACGAATGTCAGCAAACCTAACATACACAATGACCAAGAGTGTTTTTGATTGGCTAAAAAAAGTACAGTTACACCTCTGACTCTTTTTACCACTTACAAAACTTTCAGAGTTTACCCCATGAATTAATTAATACATGTATAAATGTTTAAAACCATTTAAATAAATTGGAATTTTACACAGTTTACACAAACAAAAAACCTATATATATATATATATATATATATATATATATATATATATATATATATATATATATATATATTATTATTTTTTTTTATTTAGGGCTGTAAGCGATTAATCGCTATCAATTAATCCAATATTAATTGGATTGCGATTGCATCCAAAATAAAAGTTTGTTTACATAATATATATGCGTGTGTAGTGTGCATAATTATTTTGTATAATGTAAAATGTAAAAATGTGTTATTATTAATATATCAAATATTTACATTTATGTGTAATATTTATTTTGTATAAATATATAGAAAGTATATACATGCAAATATTTCTTAAATGTATACATGCATGTGTGTGTATTTATATATAAAAATTAATTATATACACTACACACAAATATATTATGTAAACACAAACTTTTATTTTGGATGCGATTAATCGCGATAGCCCTAATATTATTTTCCATAGCCACCAGTAAATAAATAAATACATAAATAAATTCTATAGTCCCCAGTAAATAATTAAACAAGCAAGCAAATAAATAAATAAATAAATAAATAAATTCCATAGTCACTAAATAATTAAGCAAGTACATTTTAAGTAAATAAAGTAAACAGTTTTCCCAATTAATTAATAAATAAATGTTAAAGTTTTAAATAAGTAAATGAATAACTATTCCATACCCCCAATAAATAACAAGTATACAATAATTACATAGTTTTCTCAATGAATATATATATATATATATATATATATATATATATATATATATATATATATATATCATCTTTATATAAATATATAAATGATTAAATGATAATGATTCTTCTGAAATTATTTTAAATAAATAAATAATTAAGTGTAATTCTCCCTAGTTTTCAAAAACAAACAAGCAAACACACAAAAGTTTCTATAGGCTCCAGTAAGTAATCAAGTAAACAAACAAACAAACAAACAAACAAACAAACAAACAAACAGACAAAAAACATAGCCTCCAATAATTAAACAAACAAATAAACAAACAAACACATAAATAAAAATAAGTGCAATTTTCCCTAGTAATAAATCAAATAAATTTAATTAAATAAATAAATCTGTACCCAAAGTAAAAGTAGAGCACACACATAATAAAAATAGCAATGACTAAAGAGACAACTCTACTAAAGAGACAACTCTATTTAGAATTATTGCCATCTTGGCTGCCGAAGAAACAGTTTTCCCTGTAGGACCGCACACACGGAATGAAACACACCGAGATTAAACAGGCACAAAAAAAAAAAAAAAAAAAAAAAAAAAAAACCTTGGGAGTGGAAAAGAACACATAGCTGTGGGAAGTGCAAAGGCAACACCCCTCTCCCCCTGTCCTCCACCCTGAGGAAAACTTTGATTAAGGAGCCCCTGATGGACGAGTGCTGCAGAGGGCTGTTTCTACCTCCAGCCTGTCCCATTCATCCTCACACTGTCTCGCTCTGTCCAGAGGCTTATTTACCTTGGCCTCGGCGCCACTTCCGAACTCAGATTCAGAGCTGACTGGAGTGTCACATCAAGAGTCTATGTTAATGTTTGTGATGAAAAAAGCACCTCCCCCAACTCATGTCTGGGTTCCCTCTCTTTTCTCCTCAAGAGCAGGGATTCTGTTGTCTGTTTATCTTCACCGCTGAGGGAATGTCATAGTCTTTCTGAAGTGCTGTCTAAAATGGATAAAAGAAAGTCTTCGCATGCCATGAATTCAAATGTATGCTTGGACATGAAGACGTCAGGAGTGTTTCATATGAAAAAAAGAAAAGAAAAAGAAGAAAAGATGTAGGCCTATGGTGATTTTTTTTAACCTGTTAAATAGGTCACATCAATAATACTGTATGAATTCTCCATTAGCTCAGCTGGGTTCTTATTGTGTTTCATCTTAATTTCGACTGCATCAGATGTTTTTGTGAAAAACACAAATCTGAAAATCTGAAATAAATTATTATATTATATTGTTTTTCTGATGTCAGTCTCTTATGCTCACCAAGGCAGCATTTTTTTAAATCAAAAATACAGTAAAATAAGTAATTACGTACAGTTCTAAATAGTTCTATCCTACCCTTTCCATCAAGAAGAGAGCACTTACTGCTTTCCTCTGCCCTTACTTCTGATGACTAATTAAGCCTAATCAATTACAGTTTGATGTGTATTGTATGACAATGAGCTATAATTGAAAATCTTATCTCTAGATATAGATCATTGGATACACACTGCAATGCTTCTGGCTTATATAAAGACGCTACAGGTGTACAGGTGTGGGCCATCTGACCAATTAGAGCAGAGTAGACCAATTACAATTGACTGGGCCATCTGACCCATCAGAGCAGAGTAGACCAATCACAACAGACTGGACCATCTGACCAATCAGAGCAGAGTAGACTAATTACAACAGACTGGGCCATCTGACCAATCAGAGAAGAGTAGACCAATCACAACAGACTGGACCATCTGACCAATCAGAGTAGAGTAAAACAATCACAACAGACTGGACCATCTGACCAATAAGAGAAGAGTAGACCAGTCACAACAGACTGGGCCATCTGACCCATCAGAGCAGAGTAGACCAATTACAACAGACTGGACCATCTGACCAATAAGAGAAGATTAGACCAGTCAAAACGAGACTGGGCCATCTGACCAATCAGAGAAGAGTAGACCAATCACAACAGACTGGACCATCTGACCAATAAGAGAAGAGTAGACCAATTACAACAGACTGGAACATCTGACCAATCAGAGCAGAGTAGACCAATTACAACAGACTGGACCATCTGACCAATCAGAGCAGAGTAGACCAATTACAACTGACTGTGCCATCTGACCAATCAGAGAATAGTTGACCAATTACAACAGACTGGACCATCTGACCAATCAGAGCAGAGTAGACCAATTACAACTGACTGGGCCATCTGACCAATCAGAGAAGAGTAGACCAATCACAACAGACTGGACCATCTGACCAATCAGAGTAGAGTAAAACAATCACAACAGACTGGACCATCTGACCAATCAGAGCAGAGTAGACCAGTCACAACAGACTGGGCCATCTGACCAATCAGAGCAGAGTAGACCAATTACAACAGACTGGACCATCTGACCAATAAGAGAAGAGTAGACCAATCACAACAGACTGGACCACCTGACCAATCAGATCAGAGTAGACCAATCACAATAGACTGGACCATCTGACCAATCAGATCAGAGTAGAACAATCACAACAGACTAGGCCATCTGACCAACCAGAACAGAGTAGACCAATTACAACAGACTGGGTCATATCATATTCATAAATAAAAATACTGGTCATAAATACTGGTCACATAGATATTCATAAATACAAAATTCCAGTCAACTTAGTGGTGTGTAACATCCTCAAGCAGAACATGCCAGCGAAAGCGACATCCCTGAGAATCTCTAATCTACCAGTAGAGGCTATCCTTGGCTTGTTTGACACTGGCCCATATTCTCTGGTGTGCTCTCACAGACGGTGGGAAAAGCGGCAGTTGAGTGTGACTAATATCAGGCTCTGAGTAAATTACACCACCGATCACCGCCACTCTCAAGGAGGTTACAAAATGGCCGATCTGCCATGGAAAAGTGCCATTTTACGACTCCTCACCACGGTAAACTTCAAATTAAAGCCTCTGTACTATCCACCTAATGGATGATAGTGGCACAAGTGGGAGAGATTCCAGCGCTAAAGGTTTATAAGATGGCACATCTGAATCCTCCATGTTAGTCTTGAGGTATCGAGTGTGGTAAAGTGAGGAATATTACAGCCTGAGGTTAACACTAACTGAATATGTTACATCTAGTCAAGACCATGCATCCAGTAAGTGGATCCAATTCAACTGCGCATATTCCCATCAAAGAAATACTCTTGGACTTAACTGAAAATGAAATCTCGTTCTTGCTTGTGTTCAATTCAAGCATAGCGCGCAGACGACGTAACTGGTTCCCGCATCCGTTGTCCCCCTCTCTGACATTCAACAAAGCGAAGGCTACTTGATATCATGTAACATATCCGTCAACACGATATTTCCTGATATTCATTTCTGTCTTCACTACAATTCAAACATTCAGACTAAGTTCATGCACTCAGCTCTCAGGAACAAAGCCAGTATTGACAGAAATGTCCTTGGCCCTGAGGGCTGCATCCTAAACATTTGGACTGGTTAAATCATTTAAGACCTTTCAAAAATCTGCCACATATTTGAGTGGAATACAAGCGGGGTGATTTTGAGCAGAAGCAAAGGAATAATGGAGCAGTGTAAGGAGACAGTGGGATATGCGAACGGCATGCAGTAAACATGAAGAGCAGTGCTCAAGGCTTGCTCTGGGTCTCTGGAATGAAGAGAAAACGACATATCAGAGACTGAGGCCAGATCAGCAGATAACTGCAGCCTTTAAGTGGCTTCCACGAGTAAACAATGCTGCATTCCTCCAGCTATTGTTTGCAGTCTCACCCCATCACTGCCTCTCCAAACCAACACACACACTTTCATTTGTTTGACTTTGTCATATCTGTTTAGAAATCTGCGCTTGAACAGATTCTTACACATGTCGGCACTACTTAAGGCTTCATACTTGTTATGTTATTCATAGAAAATGTCCATATTAAGCAACTTAAGAATTTTTGTATCTTTTTCAAAGTGAATCACTCATGGTACTTCGCAAAAAGCAAAAATGTCTTTCAGTCATTGTGAATTAAAATATAGTGAAAAGAAATCTGTAAACTTACATTCTAGCAGCAATTGCAAAGTTTCCATCAACTTTTTTTTCTCTTATTGATAAAGTAAAACTGCACAAACAAACAGTTAACCTTCATGATATATTACTTATGGCGGTCACAAAATTACAGCTCACTCTCTGACGTAACTGATGATTTCGGCTGTTATGTTGAAACTAAATATAATGGTAGACGATGAGGAAATAGTGAAATTGCAACTGGAAGGCTAATACCTAAGTGTCAAGAATTCAGACAATGTCATAAATATGTCTATTGACAAACACAAAGGCATTTCTGCAGATGCAAATGAAGCACAAACATCACTAAAGCCCTACACACTGAATAGTCAACCCGATCTCATGGGAATTCGTAAAAAAATTACAGAGGTGGCTAATTCATAACAATTCGTTTCAGACCTCAAATTAAGTAAGATTTTTGATAAATCATACATATTTTATGAATTGGCCAATTCGTATGAATTCGTACGAATGACCTACCCTGACCCCGCCCCTAAACCTACCAATCACGTAGGTTTAGACAAATAATTACAAATTCGTATAAGCGTGGTCATATGAATTAGTACGAATTAGCCACTTTTTAATCACTTGACGAATTCGTACGAATTGGTCGTAAGATCAGCGTTGCAACGAATAGTGGTTAGATTGAAGCTAATTCAGCGAAGAAAAAAAGGCATTTTAAGTCATTTTATTTTGTTTTTTAGAATTTTATAGTTCTGAATATTCCTATTAAATATTTTTTTTTGCAGAACACGAAACTTAATTCTAAAATAAAAATGCACAATAGAATAATCACAGTAAAAATGTGGGTTAATATTATAATTCCAAAAATGATATTTGATAATCTAGGTCCCGCATGAACACCAGATTTGTTGTTCCTACGACTGCATGAACAAAACTAGGAAAAAATTACATTGCATGACAAAAAAGTTGACTTACTTATGATATATAGTAAATCATTTGCATCCTCTTTAGTCGAATGCCATATCTCAGTACATTGAATAAGATGTCATTAAATATGTATGAGAAAGTCTGGGGAAAGGGTTAAAGTGAAGTGTTTGTTTGTGAAGACCGCCGTTTCCCCTCTGGGAATTGGACAGGCGTGATTCACTGGGAAATGTTTTTACAGGGGGACAAAGTAAAGACTATGAACATACTCTCTCTCTCTCTCTCTCTCTCTCTCTCTCTCTCCACCCGAGAGACTCCCTGAAATAATGCATCAAATGAATACTCACGACTTCTGTGGGTCACCGGCTTGTTACTCGGAACATTGCAACGTTCTGCGAAAAGAATTTCACAGAAATATTAGAGATCTGATAAAGTGCATATTTTCAAATACCAGGAATACTGTATGGCACATGAAGCAGACATGTCAATAACACAGCATTCCATGTCATTGGAAATCTGAAGTGTATGGGCTTTTTTTGACAGTTCTGTGTGGCAATGAATTTGTAGAAACAAGATGTTACTTACTTCCATTGAATCCTGAAGACACATGCTGGGAATCCTGCAAATAGAAAGAGAAAGACAGATGTAGTGAAAGAAAACACACACACACACACACATTAGGGCTGTCAAAGGATTAATCAAAATTAATCACATGCAAAATAAAAGTTTGTTTACATAATATACGTGGGTGCACTGTGTTTAGTTATTTTATATATATATATATATATATATATATATATATATATATATATATATATATATATATATATATATATATATATATATATATATATATATATATATATATATATATATATATATATATATATATATATATATATATATATATATGAAGAGTTCAGATGCAAAAGCCTCTAAATGCCATTTGAAATTTTCTTCTAAAATGACCATTTTTATCAAGCTTGTATATTTAAGTTCAGTAATTTCACTTAAAATGACAATTAATAGGTAATCTTCATTGCCATTTAATTGAAATTACTGATCTTAAATATACAAGCTTGATAAAAATGGTCATTTTAGAAGAACATTTCAAATGGCACTATATATATATATATATATATATATATATATATATATAAATACAATACACACACATGCTTGTATATATTTAAGAAAAAAATGTATGTATATAGTGTATACATATTTATAATTTATATTATCTATAAATATAAATATTTTATATATAAATAATATTTTTATTCTTAAATATACATGCATGTGTGTGTATTTTATATATATATATATATATATATATATATATATATATATATATAATAACTATACACAGTGCACCCACATATATTATGTGAACATAAAATTTTATTTTGCATGCGATTAATCATGAATAATCATTTCGACAGCCCTACTCTATATATATATATATATATATATATATATATATATATGTACATATATATATATATATATATATATACACATATATACATATACATATATATATATATATATATATATATATATATATATATATATATATATATATATATATACACACATATATATATATACACACAGTATATATAATAAACAATTGAAAAATTTGTAAATAACAAAAAATACGATTAATAATAAAATGAAGCATGATAATAACATCTGACTGGAAAAAATATCAGCTGGGCTGCATTCTGTCATTAACTCACATGGAGCTGCCACAGATGGGAAATAGTTCTGCTGATAGCTTTAATTGATTTTACACTAATACAATTACAGCAGGCACACAAATCACACTTGAGCGGTGCGGTGGAGAGACGCTCTGCGCCCGCTGATGGCACATTACATCAGGATTTAAAGAGTCAGCGTATTATTAGCAGTGTCATCCAGGCCAAATTATGAGATTCAGATCATGTCCTATTAAGAGACAAACAGCGGATGCCATGGCAAGGAAAAAGAGCATCATGGGATTTGAAGGAAACTTGAGTGTAAAATCCAGAGCTTAAACGGCCTGTGTATTGGAATATATTTGGAATACAAATCCGCAAACGCTGCAGGTTTATTCTTACTGGTAAAGATACTGTGATGTGTGATGAAATGGTTTAACCTTTTCTGTAATACACATGGACAGCAGAATCACTGGCTAAACAGAGTATTTTTTCTTTTTTCTCAAAAGATATTTTAGAAGCAACACGCTTTGCTTAAGGCAAGGCAGCTGAGAAGGTAAATATATTCTGACATCATGCTAATGACATCGCTTATCCTTCCAACATCTCAGGACGCCTGTCACATGACATCAGGTGAAGAGTGATACATGGACTTTATGACAAGGCAAAGTCTGGTTGGACAACAAAACACAAATAACATTTGTTTTAGGACATTTTATTAGAATTTCTCACCATATATCGATTGTGTGAGGAAGTGATGATAAAGCTAAAGATCTCTAACCCTAAACTATAAACCGGAAGTTGGTAGCAACGAGTACAACAAGGAGTGATGTGTCGGCCAAATGTTTTTGTTTTTTTATTACTCGGAATGAATTCGCTGATTTGTTTGTAAGCCATTGTATGCGCCTTTCCGAATAAGTCATTACAGCTTTGATGGAATTCCTACTGTTTACACTATGTTTGTGTGTGCTGCCTTGTTGGTGTGTTGCATTGTTAGCTTAGCAACATGCTAACATCCAATTGTACTGAAAATACAACAAGCGCGGGTCTCGATGGCGTTTGAAGTTGCTGCTTATGTAGAGCATTACAAATTAACCAGTGTTGGGGAGTAGTTAACTACAAGTAGCGTAGCTATAACTTAACTAAATTTTTCAGTAGCTTGGCAGTAGCTCAGTTGCTTTTTAAACAGTGTAGCTTTTCCAGTAGCTAACTACTTTTTTGCAGCAAGTAGCGGTGTAGCGCGAGCAAAAGCTACATTGCTACATTGTCGAGCCTGCGTGAATCAGCGCGATGTAAGGATATTCTTGTTAGATTACAAACAAATTTTTTTGCCATTACCGCCACCTGTTGTTTAATCACGCAGCTTGCGGCTCAACGGTTCACTGTACAGAAGTGGGTTGACGGTTGACACACCCATATTATGATTATATAGCAAGACATGACGGGGCAGATTTGGAGGATGGAGAAAACAACTAACGTTAATTACCCACGGCCTTATTTGTTCAAGTTCAAACAGTATTTTTTGAGAAAATGTTCTACATGCAATTTACATTGGATGTATATTTCATTCTTGCAATGTTGTAGGCTATTTGTTGCACTTTTGACAAACAGTCAGATATATTTTAGTGTTGTGTGTTATAAAACAAATACTCTTTGAAATCGTAATTGCCTTGCCTTGTTTTAAACACTAAATATTTTACTTAAACATTCCTCAGACACTTATTCAGTTATTTATAACATACGTTTTTCAAAAAACAAAAGTAGTTTCAATGTAGCTAGCTACTTTTTGATAGTAACTTGTAGTGTAGCTAACTACTTTTCTAAACGGGTAGCTTTACTGTAGTTAAACTAGTTTAACTTACGAGTAGCTTGTAGCTTGTCAAACTACAGTTTCAGATTAGCTTCCCCAACACTGAAATTAACTTCCATCTTAGTGCCTTAGAAGGAGCCAGTAGACAGCTCACTGTTTTTGACCAGAGCCAGATTGAAAAATATCATCTTTTTGCCTTTTAATACCTAGCATCTATAGAATTGTATGTCATGATATTTTGGAATGTTGTTGATGAAATCTATTTATATAAAAATGCTCAAAGGCACAGAGAGAGAGAGAGAGAGAGAGAGAGAGCGAGAGAGAGAGAGCGAGAGAGAGAGCCCACCTTTGAAGGGATGGGAAACTTGGTCTGTTCAGCTTTGCCTGGTGTGTGGATGGCAGTGAGAGGTGGAGGCCAGGAGCTGGTCATCTCCTACAGGAGAACAACAATAACACACTGTTAGTTATTATAGATAGATACATAGATAGTATGATTAGATAGATAGATTCATCACAGTTACTCAGGATCACGCAGGTTGTGTTTTCGCTATTTTTCTCTTGCTACCAGAAGACAGTCTCCCGTGGATTTGTGGAAAGTTTTGATAATGTTTCGTAAAGATACTGGACAAAGAGTGTTTTGACACCATGAAAGTACATTTTTTAATCATAGGTTTTTTCGGTTTCTGAGTTGGGTGTATATGTTTTCAAATCTAACTTTATATTGCCTTAATCGCTGTCTTGTTGGCTCAAACATAGCACCGTTTTGAAACATGTCAGCAATTCCTAGCGACTGTTAGCTAGGCTTAAAATATGTAATACACAGCGGGGTTAGTTGTAACACAGTGTTACAAACAAGCCGCCAAGTGTACAATGATAATCAAATGAAAACAGGGAGCCACACAACTTTTCAGGTTTGAGTATTTATTTATACATTTAACTTTGTTGGACTTTCACAAACAATGTTGGAATTTAAAATGTTTAAAATTTAGTTTACTATGGCATTAACTTGTTCATTTATTAAAAATATGGCCTGTTTTTAATGCAATAAACCCTTAAAATTTTGATTTTAAGCTCATTTGTATTATTATTACTGTTATTATTATTAATAATAATTAATTGTACATGCAGCTGCCACACACAAATCTAATTCAATTGCAATTACAATATTTTATGATTTTATTTATTATGATTTATTGCAAAACTGTGCAGCCCT
>JAQIUQ010000033.1:0-15000 GCA_030378365.1 Hybognathus amarus | reverse complement strand
AGATTGTATAAACTGCTCTACCCGGTACTAAAATAAATGACATATTTAATAAAAATTTAGGCTAAATAACTACAACTTTTTATTGCACAAAGCTTTCACATTTCAAAACAAAAACTGAGACTTGTTATGCATAATAACTGAAACATTGCTCAAGGCAGGTTATTTAAAGTCCCATACTAACTGTCTTGAAATGTATTGTTGAATGCGTCGGATTTGTTAAAAAGGTGACGCCTTGATGGCTGCAGGGTTGATGCTTTAAAGGAGATGAATTTAGAAATGCGACTTCTCTGAGAGATGTTACGGTGCTGACAGTACACAAACGCTGCACGCTCTCAGCACTGATAACATCCCGCCTCCCTCTCTGAATCCATTACCTTTAAAGTGCAGCTGACAAAAATATTAAAGCTAAAACAAAATCTGAATAAATCAACTCAGCTTCACTAATCAACGAGTTGACCATCCTGGATCCTGCTTACTTTTTTTTGACAAGTAAACAACTATATAAACTATTACAGTAATATTGTAATATCTTGTGTGCTTACTCAAGTGATATTTTAACCGAACCAAATTAGATGTTACTGCATCAATTTTACATTTAGTTTTTTAGGTTACCTAGGAGACTTTTTTGGTAACACTTTACTTGAAGGGGTGTGCATAAGACTAACATGACACCTTTATAATCATGACATGACATTATGAATATGAAGGACGTTTGGTAACACTTCCTGTTACAGTACAGTACTTACAGTGTACTTACCTCAAAAGTACTGGCTAATATAAGGTAAGTACATGGAACAGGGTAGTTTTAGGGGTAGGTTCAGGGTTAGTACTCAGTTATTACCCAAGTAATTCTAGTTACTAAAATAAGTACATAGTATTTACATGGGACTGGACTGTAAAAGGAAACGATTACCGAAAGTTTTATGCATGTTTGTGACAACTGTCATTAAGTGTCATTCGCTCAGTTATGACATTTTTATGCAAATATGACTTTGTTTGAGATGTCTTTGTTGTGACACCTCCAACTTAAACCAATACCTCATAACCTGTCAGTGTCTCTGCCATGACAACTTGTACATTGCTAAGACAACACAACCTGTCATAAACAAGACATAGCAGATTAATTATCAAATTTAAGAAACCACCTAGCTTTATGAGTTAACATTACATTAGGTCAGGTGGTTGGTTTTGACATTGGCTGTCATGAAGCCATTATAGCTTTTTAATGACAAATTCAATTAGTACCACTGTAGTTGAGGTCATGAAAAACATTCATGACACAGTTATAATGCTCTCATGACAGCCAATGTCAAACCACACGACAGTGTTTTGCATGCTGAATGGCATTAGTAGCAATACAGTTTTAATAGATCATAAGTCTACAAGAAAAGTAGACTAGAAAATAATCTACTGTAGAAGTTAGTCACCTAACCAACCTATTAAAAGCAAGCTATATGTTATTTCTCTTTCCTCTGAAACCACAAATAACTTAGATTTCTTGTTCCATCACTGCATCAATAGGCAGAGCATTATAAATTAAGTTTGAACTACAACCAAAATAACACTAATCACCATATTGGCGACTTTAAATAAAACCGTTTTAGGAAATCAACACCAAATTCATGAAGATTATGTGATTTTCTCCTCAAACATTTTCAGATGTATTAACAATTCTACATTTCAGGATTATTTTTGGAAAATAAGTGAATGAAAATAAGGAGAAAGATAGCTGCAGACTGTGGAGGGAATGAATGGAAACTTCCAATTAATCTTACTTTGTCAATCAATCAATTAATTTTACCTTAAAGTTTTCTGTGTGACAAAGGTATAGTTAAACTATGTGAATAGTGCAGATTATATATTTTGTTACAATTCAGTTTGGACGAAAAAATAAATAAAAATACTATGGGAGTCAATGGGGTCCATCAACTGTTTGGTTACTGACATTCTTCAAAATATCTTCTTTTGTGTTCAGCAGAATTAAGAAACTCATACAGGTTTTAAACAATTAAAGAGTTAGTAAATGATGACAGAATTTAATTTAAAATTTCTTTAAATGCTATCGGAACCATTTTTTGTAATTTATTTCACTTATTTTGTTATTTAAATTCACATACAAGTTCTCAGAAAAAAATGACTAGCATTCAGCACTGTATTTCCAACCCTCCAAAAGAGATGATTACTTATGGATCTCTTTAAAAATATTAATTAAGTTATTTTAATTCCCTCTATTAGCTAGCAATTATTCATTATGTCATCACCATTGGATTTTCCCATAAGGCGGCATTTTGACTTAATCCTTTGGAGACTGTAGCAAAACACGTCCTCATTCATGAGTCACACGTGAGTCAACATAAGTGCAGCTGAAGTGTGAGGGACTGACAGCAGTTCCTCTGAGTAAAGTAAACCCACCATGCACTTCAACAGACACATGTACTCTGGGTTGCCCTGGCAACATCTTCTGCCTCAATCTTCACTGACACAATACAGGATGTGCTAACAGAGTCAGTTCACTTCACCTCACTAACACTGATATCCGTGCACTATGTCTGAATCATCACAAAACAAATCCAGAACTAGATGTTATTCAAATTAATTAACCAATCAGTAATAGCCTTGATCATCTCTACCAAACGGTGGATGTTTTTTTCTAAGAAATGAACATTGTTTTTATGTTTTGATTGTATACTGGGAAGCTGCTTTGATGCAATCTATAGTGTGAAAAAGGGCTATATAGCTTAAATATGCGCATAATAGCACATGTTACAATAAAATATTTCTAAACAGTCTTAAACAGCTTTTATGAAAAATGCATTTATACATTATAAAGACATTCTAGACTACTTGTACACATCTTATTAAAGCTACACTGTGTGATTTTTACCTGCAATCTAGTGGCTGAAAAGGTATATGGACCATCCAGTGAATATTAGTTTCTGTTTCTCTCAATTCCAATTTCGTTTTAACTCCTAATGTGGCCAATGTAGTCCAAGACTAACATGGCTTCCAGTTCGACCTCGTCCATGAGTGTTAACTTAAACGTCAAACACGAAAGGCGAAGCTTGAATTAACGGGTATGTCCTCTTCTGGCTAATGTACTTTCAAGATGGAGGGGCAACATGGCGATCAGACATTAGAACCCTTACCCGTATGTATTTTCAATGGCATATTATACACTCACGAGAATACTTTATTACTTGAACGAAGTAAATATACATTAATGAGCAAATATATTTTTGAAAGAACTAATTGTTTTAGCTAAGAATAAACTAAGAGTTACACAGTGTAGCTTTAATAAGAACATAAACATATGATTTTTTTTTTAAAAAGAGCTGGAAACATATTAAATATCCTGATTTTGAGAGCTATTAAAGACTAATGATGAACTCCTAAGAATAAAACATTTGAAAAAAAAAATGTGACAGGTGACAAGTTTCTTTTAGCTGCCCTACTCTATAAGAACAAATGGTTAAAGGTACATTCTGGAACAATAGTGCCATCACAATCGGTGTTAAATTAATGGGGCCTCTCTTTTAAAACTGAGCCTTATTCTCGTGACAGTGAAGTGCCATTGTGTGTAAAGTGGCGCTGAGCAGGTGACCAAGCGTAATGAGCGTGCCGGAGAGAAAGAGAGTGCATCAAACTCACCCTGCAGAATCTCCTCCACACAACTGGAGTCGCTGGGCAGGCTGACCTGTGGAGAAATGGATACAAAATCTCTCATTAAAAAGTCTACAATGAACAGTGGCAGAAGAGAGAAAGAGTTAAGGGCAAGCTGAAACGAAAGCCACCAAAAAAACATATGATACAAGAAACATGCAATTAAATGTCTTCTATTATACAATTTTACATTTTAGAAAAGCCTTGCAAGCTTTTCTTTTTCTGTCTGCAGAGAAAACTGACTTTTAACTAAGGCAGTAAATAAAATGGAAGCTCATAAGAAACTGATTGGAACATAAATAACACATGCCGCACAAAATAGCGTTCTTCACATTAAGTGCTCAGGTGACTCAACAAACAATTGACTCCAATACAGCTTGACATAGCTTAACCATACAATATGTAAAAAAAAATATATATATATATAGATATATATATATGAATAAAAATAGTAAAACTAAAAAATATTTTGTGGCATAAAATATAACTGTCATTTTTTTTTCAGTCTGCCATCCAACAGTAAAATTACAATAAAATCTGTCAAGTATAAAATACCAACTGAATTCCAATGATGTCAATATATCAATTTATATGGATGTCCTGAGCCGATGACGAGGATTGGTATCTTTATATAGCACACACACACACACACACACACACACACACACATACATATATATACACATTGTGTTTGACCCCCTTTTGCCTTTTCCTAGGCCGTGGCATTTACATGATGCCCAATTGGCACTAAGGGGCCTAAAGTGTGCCAATATAACATCCCCCACACCATTACACCACCACCACCAGCCTACACAGTGGTGACAAGGCATGATGGATCCATGTTCTCATTCTGTTTACACCAAATTCTGACTCATCAGACCAGGCAACATTTTTCCAGTCTTCCACTGGCCAATTTTGGTGAGCTCTTGCAAATTGTAGCCTCTTTTTCCTATTTGTAGTGGAGATTTGTAGCCCATCCGCCCTCAAGGTTGTGCATGTTTTGGCTTCACAAATGCTTTGTTGCATACCTCCTCGGCTTGTAACAAGTGTTTATTTCAGTCAAAGTTGTTCTTCTATCAGCTTGAATCAGTCGGCCCATTCTCTTCTGACCTCTAGCATCAACAAGGCATTGCCGCCCACAGGACTGCCGCATCTGGATGTTTTTGCCTTTTCACACCATTTTTGTAAACCCTAGAAATGGTTGTGTGCGTGAAAATCCCAGTAACTGTGCAGATTGTGAAATACTCAGACCGGCCCGTCTGGCACCAACAACCATGCCATGCTCAAAATGGCTTAAATTACCTTTCTGTCCCATTCTGACATCGAGTTTTGAGTTCAGGAGATAGTCTCTGACAAGGACCACCCCCTTAATGCATTGAAGCAACTGCCATGTGATTGGTTGATTAGATAAATTAATTAATGTGAAATTGAACAGGTGTTGCTAATAATCATTTAGGTGAGTATATGTCTAGCCTATGGCCTGTGTATATAGGCTTTAATAAAGCCAACACACCACTAAGAAATTACAAGTATCGGATCGGAGCCTGGTACCAGCAGATCCTCAATTAATGACTTGGAAATAAAGTGGCTGAAACAGCTATGCCCCACATCAATAATAATAATAATAATAAAAGTGGGTCTATCAACTGAGTTTAATGGGAGTGATCAGTCTGGGATTGGCAAGGTGTTCAAATTTGGCCAAAATGAGGACCCTCAGCATTACATTTCTGCCTGCCTCTTGCCTCTCGGCTCTTTAAGTAGGCAGCTCTCCTGGTTTTGGAACAGAGCTAAATGCTTCTTGCCAGAGCTGAAATTCTGAAGCGAAAGTCCCACAGCACACCTTTGAAGATTGATTAGTTGTGAGATGACATCATAATTGAGTGTCTCCGAAGAGGATGCTCTTGGATAATGGAGGCGCACGGTTCTCACACCAACGCTTCTCAAACACAGGCTGGGAATTGGATAATCACCAGCTTGCATCTGAGCATCATAAGGCATGGAAATGTCAGCGAGTAAGCATGTAACCACAATGATTCACCAACACTTAACAGACAGAAGATGAGAATACTAATTAAGGGCTAGCAAGGCCACTGTTGACTAATAGCCTGCAATTGGCACAACATAAGAGACCAAAAGAATGATTATAATTGCAAATTCATTGCACAGTAAATCATATATGTCCCCTAGAATTAACTAGTTCATCTTCAAAGATTCTGTTTTTTTATTTTATTTATGAAGAAATATGAATGCAGATTGGACATGGTTGGACAAGGTTTAAGCACTCTGTCCAAATCTCTATTGAATCCAGAAGTTTACATATTCCTGTCCAGACAATAATCTGAAAAACATCTACTTTAGATTCTGTCTCTTTGGCCAAACACACACACAAACATTGCAAGATCACTGTCCCGTAGCATGAGTTATCTTCAGATGACTGTGCCATTAAACTGATGTTTTATTAATAGGCTAAACATTGCTACAGTTTAATACTTTGTCATCAAAAATCTCTGCAAACATATGCTAAAAAGAAAGAAATATATTAATATTGAAATATGCTTTTGTAAGGTAGACTAGTTTTGGATAAGCTTTTTGGATAATGGGTGTATATACGATACTCAAAAGTTTTGAATAATTACAATTATTTATAAAGGTTCTTATTATTATTAATGTTGAAAAAAGTTTTTGCAGCTTAATTCTTTCGGGACTTTAAATTGATGTTTAAGTGTGTTAACTTTAAAGTGTATTATTAATAATAATACACAATATTACAGCTTGTTTCTGATATTTTGTTTAAAAAATTCTGCCAATGTGAATAAATTCTGTAAATACATACAGTATATATATATATATATATATATACACACACATACACACACATATACAGTATATATGTCCTATATATATATATATATATATATATATATATATATATATATATATAT
The DNA here is from genome assembly GCA_030378365.1 of Hybognathus amarus. Classification (NCBI taxonomy): domain Eukaryota; kingdom Metazoa; phylum Chordata; class Actinopteri; order Cypriniformes; family Leuciscidae; genus Hybognathus; species Hybognathus amarus. Next base: position 8,398 of record JAQIUQ010000033.1, on the reverse strand, counting down.
ATATATATATATACACACACACACACACACACACACACACACACACACACACACATATATATTTTTCTTTCTTTTTCCCTATACTGACCATATGTACTTGCATTATATTATGATTCGTGCTCTGGCAGACTGATTTTCTTGCACATCCAGAAGCAGTTTTGTTCATGTCCTGCATAGAATATATTTTAGGACTTTTACGGTGGATTTCTAGGATACTAAAGGTGACATAATTTCACTCTCACTGTCAGTCTGTATGATGACATCACCCTCTGCAGGCATTGCACGAGGTAAACCAACAGCTATAAAGGTCAGCTGATCTGAGGGGAAACTCATTCCACATGTGAGTGTCAAGCCACAATGTGCCTGGCTTAATTCCTACTGCATGGTGCGTGAATGAAACGCCAAAGCAATACTAGAAACATCACAGTCAAATAGGGCAACCTTAGCTAAAATTTAATTTTACAAAATACTACAGTAGACTACAAATCATAGTTACCAATAGTATAGTGGAACCCATTGTGCTAACACTTAATTGAATAATTTAATTCAATAAACTTATTGTGTATATACTACATTTTTCCATGTAGCAGGCAGACTTATATTTTGCCACTGTTGGGTCGAAACCTGCATATTTCATCATTTTATTTTTTCCCATAAATCATTACTATCAGTAACCCGTCTGCCTGTGGGTTTCACAAACATTAAAACAATAGCTTGACTTAACCGTGTAAACTCATAACAACCTCAAAACTCTATTGTGAATTATTAAGTACTGCACTCAGTTTAGATTCGCTTCTGCTTGTTTGCAATGCAATGGTAAATAAAGAACTAGTTCTTTGAATAATACAGCATTTCCTTGCTCAAAAAAAAAAACAAAAACAATATGACTATATATTTAAAGGTTCATAATTTATGTATTTGAGGAACAGAGTGTCTTGGTACTAACATTGGCCATTGAGGCATAGCCAATACTGTGTTAAATGTTTTTTGCATAGCGACTTTATAGTTTATAGTTAACTCTACTTTACAGTAAGCTGAATAAAATGTAATGGGATGCACTTACTGCCTCAGATGCGGCCATTTCAAATGTCAAATTGAAATTTGCCAAAATTTGCAAGTCAAAAACCTCATAGAGGTCCCATTTTTTTTTTTTTTTTTTCATTTCCAGTAAAGTAGCGTTTTTGGAAGATATAAGGTTTTTGCCTGAAAGTGACAATTAAAAAAATACAAATACAAATCCAGCATGCAAATACAGCTGTAATTTATTTAAATAAATCACTTTGAACTTTTACTTACACCTTAATCCACCCGTAAACCAAGCCATACCACCAAACCTGTCCGAAACCTTACCCGTATTTCTTCTCAATCAAGTGAAGTAAAAAATAAGTACATTATTACATTTTTAGTACATATAGTAGTTAAATAGAGTAGACACCTATAGTGTGACCTAATTGTGTACTCTCAGACCGCACTATGAATAAATTTAAATTAGTGAACAATAAGCTTATTTACACACCGATCTGTCCTAGATTAACCTATATTCCAAAAGACTGATTACATGTCTACATGGATATCTTCCAGACACCTAACATGCCTAAAAGATGCCACCTTGCCCCAGCGTAGTCATTGTAAACACAGTTCACAGATGTAAACTTCCTGTTTGCTCAGGGCCGGCACATAATATCCTGTTCCCATAGAAACGGAATGTTGGAGCTCAGCCGGTCTAATCAGATGTTGCTATGCCATTGTCCCGATTTGCTCTAATATTAAGAGTGTAGCGGAGAGAGCCCATTCCTCTGGCACGGAGCTTTATTTCTGTGTTACCTGTGGTGAACCCCATTTCCATTCCAGTCGTGACACTAAAATGTGCTTTTGCCGTGTGCTCTGAATGCAAACCTCGTTCTTATTGCCTCTGGCCTGACAGAAAATGTCAGTGATATGAAGGAAGAATCGTTCCCACAGCTAAATAGTTCATGCCAGAGAAAAGTACAAAAGTACAGCTGAACGTTACATACGCTCTTATCAAAATTTCTGGAAAATAGAGCGATTTGGAAAACCTTGCAAAAGATACAGTAAAATGTAATTGGCGCGAGCAAGAGATTTTACATTAAAAGTGTTTGCCAGAGCCTTTGGGGAGGGAAAATTGCGTTTATAATCACGTAATGTGCATATTTAGAGGCCCATAGTGAACAAGGCCGAGTCACCTGTATACCTCATATCGCCTCATCGTATTCAGGGAAATGACTGGAAAAAGGACCGTCCAGCTGCGATCTTATTTGCACGTTTCAGCAGGGAACCTCTCAGTACTTGCGGATACAATGCGACTGAATGGGTTTTCAAATGATTTCCATGCGACAGGCAAACATCCCATCGCTGAATCAAAAAGCTTTTTGGGTTAGGATTATTGTGAAGTCAAATATTGCAAAAAAAAAAAAAAAAAAAAAAACAGACAAAGAAATGTCTGAATAATTTGGAAAAAATTTAAAATAAATAATTAGTTTTATATGCCTGGGTAGCAATTTATTTTATTTTATTTATAATAATATATAATCTTTTAACAAGACTTTCCTCTCCTTTTTTGATCTGTCTATCTATATTCAATGTGATATCTAAAAATCTATAAATCTGTCTGTCTGTCTGTCTGTCTGTCTGTCTGTTCTGCTCTGCCTGCCTGCCTGCCTGTCTGTCTATTTTATCTGTCTGTCATCTATTATATGTCTGTCTGTCTGTCTGTCTGTCTGTCTGTCTGTCTGTCCTTGTTGCCTGCTGGCCTGCTGTCTGTCTATTCATCTATCGTCTGTCTGTCTGTCTGTCTGTCTGTCTGTCTGCTTGTTCTGTCTGTTGTCTGTCTGTGTCTTGTCTGTTGTTGTTGTCTGTCTGTCTGTTCTGTCTGTCTGTCTATCAATTTGCCACTGAATTTTATTATCAGAATGTTCTATCTAATATCAGCAACTGACCTTTTTAATTACTAAAACACTGTAATGTTTTCCATCTCAAGGATAAAAGTTACACGTGTGCATAAAAGTACAATATGGTTTGTATGAATAAATACAAATGTGAAAATTGGATGCAGCCCCGTCTCTTTCAAACCCATGTTTTTAAAGCGACTCTTACGCATACGGAACAAAGAAAAGTGTGAAGAAACGAGTGATCTGCTCTGTGTTGCCAGCTTTAATCACAGTGAGTGAATCACTTCAGTGAGCCTTTTTTTCTTCTTCTCCAGGACAAATTTAGCATCGATGTCTTTCTGTCTTTCTACAGGAAAAAAAAGAACTTTTTAATTGGCAGATACAGAGATCACTGGAAGTGTCACTAATTTCTGCGAATTTCTTCTTTTTCTGGCTTGGCTGTGGAGAACGGGAGGTGTCAGTCACGCCGTTCTGCACGACTGAGGAATCTTTTCAGCTAGAGAGCAGACCCATTCCTTTGAATTATCGGAGGATCCGCGGGAAGAACGTGGTGACAATTACTGGGTCGGTAGTCTTTCTTCCTCTGAAATAGCTGTTCAGAGAGCGTCTGAGCATCTGCAACACAGATAAGATGCATTAGCTCTCTTCTTAAAGGTGGAAGGGAAAAGAAAAAGAGCCTGGTATTGATGTGCGGGAACTGCTCTCAGAAGCACTCTGTCAAGCTCAAATAGCATTTAAGATGTGGAAGAGTGGCTCTGGGGTGTAAATAGGAAGATTTGAAAAGCGAAATGAGAGAGGCTGAAAGACAGGCCGAAGTCCTCCTGAAGAGCCTGACGGTGGATTGAGGAATAAACAAGGAAAGGCGGATGATGGATGAACATGAAAAAAGCAAACAGAGCCTGACGGTGACGGCACGCGCACCCTCGTGAATATATACTCATATCTTCATATGGGAAGAGTGGGCAGATGAGATGAGAGAAGAAGTGAAGATCTTTCCATACTCTGTCAAGCGACAGACAAAAATCTCCCAGAAACAAGTCCGATTTGGGAGCACATGTCTGATGCAAGATAGAACAGTCCAAGAATGGAGACTCGCCAAATGAAAACAATGGCCGTGTCCACAATGTGCAAATCCAGAAGACCATAGGGCAGCCAGGAAAAGAGCTCCTGAGAAACTGTAATGGGTTTCCATTTTTGGTTTCATTTTACTTCGAAATACTTATCAATGCAACCATGATGACTTTAATTGAATATATTAGAAAAATGCTCATCATAGAAGATATGCATTCAAGTCACTGCATGTATGAAATGTATTGAGTACATTCATAGATTCAGACCAAAAATAGAAGTCAATGTGCCACCCCCATCCTACACTCAAGTCCACCATCAGTCCACATGACCAGAAAATGCACGGTAGCAGCTTCATTTTACAGTCTCAGTTACCCATGTAAAATATCTGTACTTATTTTAGTAACTACAATTACTTGGGTAATACACTCAAAAAAAATTATATGTTGGCATTAATTAATTTTTAATTTGTCAACAGGTTCCACATAACTGGATTACTTTAAACAACATAATTTGTTCATGTAACTTCAACATAATAGAATTATGTAATTTTAAATTAATCGATATTTAAGTAAGTCTACAGTGAATTTTTAAAGGCTTCCTGAACACCGACTTTCAAAGGTATTTTATTATATTCATTCATCCATTTATATTTCATTTGATACAGTGACATTTAATTAAATTGATAGCTATTGCTAGCAGTAAGCACATATTAGCATCTCTGAATGCTAAAATATCTGCATGTCCTTCATTCAAAGCAATTAAAAATAATGAAATCAGTCGACAGCCAAAACAAAATGCTCCACTCTTCTCACAAATGATAACCCACTGTAATTTAAATGGTTTAATAATTCCAATATAATTTAACATTTAACACTATTACACACCATTGAAGCTTCCCCTTTTCTAAATTTCTCAAAAAACATAAAATAACACTTAATTTTTAATTCTTTAATTCGACCATATGCAAAGCATGCTGGAACTAAAGCACTGCCCAGTTTCAGTTAAGGCAACAAATCGATCATGTAATTCAACACAAACGGCATTAAGTAAACTTAAGTTGTTTGGACATATTTAAGCAAGATTTGAACACGATAAAATTAAGTTTTTGGGCAAATGGCAGTTGGCTTTAGCACTCTTATTGCCACCTCTGGATGTACACTTAACATAAATGGTTTGTGTTCGAGACAACACGTTCGGATTTTGTACTGTCAAGTCGAGTACACAATTGCATAGACCTTAATAGAAAAAGCATGTAAAGTCAAAAAACACAATTATTATAAGTAAACTATATATAAATATATTATGTAAAGTGCACATACCTCCTAGTTCATTTTTTGAGTGTAACCCTAAACCTACCCTGTTCCATGTACTTACCTTATATTAGCCAATACTTTCTAAGTAAGTACACTGTAAGTACTGTACTGTAAAAGGAAGCATTACAAATGCACATCTCATAGTATCCAGTGAGGCATATTGAAGAATTTTTGATCCAAAGGGTTTAATGTTATATTCAATCATATGAACGTGGGTGTTATTGAACATCACACCTTGTAGCATGTTCTTGAACATATACAAGACTAGCGTCTAATAGCAGATGTTAAGGTGTCTACACAAAGGGGAGACACTGTGAAGAGACGTGTTGAATATTGAATGTGTTTCTGGAGGCTGTGTCTCTGAACAGTAGGGGTCCATGAAGAAACTTGAAAGAGATTGCATTACATTATGCAAGTGTAGAACTGGTTTTGTCAACACATCTAGAGGCCAGCCCCTGCGGCTACCCCGAGTGAAGGTGCCTCCTTAACAACTACATTTGGTCTGGTCACACTGAAATCATGTATGATAGGACGGAGTTGGAGCGCAGGGGCGAGAAGCCAGAGAGCGTGAACCTGCTTTCCTTTGTCTCTCTTGCTGTCTGTCTTCTCAGCTCAGAAGACTCCATTACACATGACAGATCAAAGACTCTCTGACAGCCTTTCCGGAGACACACATCTCCATTTGCGTGGCAAACAACCCCTCCTCACTATTTTATCCCCTTCAGGTTTTATGCATTTAATTTATTTATTTATTTTCTGACTCTCCCTTGCAGTCACTTTCTTTTGCTTCTTTCCCCGCCTGTTTTATACTCAAATACCGTTGTATTTCACTCACAGCTATGCTATCAACAAGAGTGACCCTTAAGGCACACCCCTATTTTTTATCAAATGGGAACGTCATTTAAAGGGATAGTTCACTTTGAAATAAATTTTTGATATATTTTAGCTTACCTCAAGGGCATCCAAGATGTAGGTGTCTTTGTTTCCACAGTATTTAAAATTTTGACATTTTTCAGTCAAACCGTTGTTGTCTATCAGTCATACATTGGAGGCTAAGGGGGTCCACCAAAAAGCATGCACAGAGAAGTCAAAATTAAACATGATTTAATGACTCGTAAATGTAAGTACACATTGATGGCCTAAGACACGAAACGAGCGGTTTTTGTGAGAAAACGAACAGTATTTATATCGTTTTTACCTCGTGTAATCACAGTGACGTCCAAGTGATCTGAATCAGTTGTGCAATGTCCAACTGAACCGAACTGAATCAGTTCAATGTTACGCCGGAAGTGATCGCTTGCGTGTGACGTCACTCAATATTTACACGGAGATTTCGGAAGTTTTACCTTTTACTAAACATATTTAGATATACCGAAATCGTCTTCCATTGCGGTTTCCCGTATATCTAAATATGTTTAGTGAAAGGTAAAACTTCCGAAATCTCTGTATAAACAAAGAGTGACGTAGGCGCGCAAGCGATCACTTCCGGCGCATGCAGCCAGTGCGCCGTGCCGTCAGATCATTTTGTCATGGCTATGATTACAAGAGGTAAAAACGATATAAATACTGTTTGTTTTCCTACATATATATATATATATATATTTATTGGTAAACCTATCACTGTTTATTTGAAAAAAAGAAAAAAAGGCAACCTTTTAAATGCTTTGCCTATTTCAACATGGCATATTCCAAGGGCTGGTTTTACACATTTAACCTGCTTTCCAGACTTGTTTCTGATTTCAGTGAAGGCGGGAGTGGTGAGTCACCATTGATTCAAAGTAAACACACTTTCACTCAGTTTTTAACTTTGAACAGGAGAAGGATGTCACTCTAATTTCACAAGTTGTCTTCCGTTAAACAACCGCCAAGTGTGCGGCAAATCACGTCATAGCACTTCTGCTGAAAATGAGTGACAGAAGGACATTCCCTCAAACATATCACAGTCTCATATCAGATACAAGAAAGTTAACTTGATTTCAAGAGTGCTTACTTGATTTGTATGCATTTGGAGCCAACATGTATAGACGCATGTTCTTCCAATGAGCCTATGTTAAACATGAGAACTGAGATTGTGTTATCCTTGCACTAAACACAAACCAATAAAATATTATCCAGGAAAATATCCAATTGGTTTCAAGTCGATGGTGTATCTTTTTTTTACTGACTAAAAAGGAATATATATATATATATATATATATATATATATATATATATATATATATATATATATATAATGATTTTAAATGATTTTTAGATTTTAATCATTATCATATAATGATAATGATTGTGATAAATCTTAGATCTTAATATTAATCTTAATCTCCAGAAAGCAGAAGGGAATATCCTGAATGTTTTAAACATATCTAATAATAATGCAATTGTGTCATATGTTCTGATTCCAAGTTATAACACACCTTAAAAAAAAGGGGCAAAGGGGGTTCACATAGAATTACTTTTTTTTGCTTTGCTTTCAGAGCACATCCATAGCCTTGGTTGCTCTGGGCTATTCCTGTGGTCTTTGTGTGAAGTCACTGTGGCGTTTTGAATGTGTGTGTGTGCTTGCCTCCGTCTGCTCACTTGAGCAGGCCTATGGGTCTGTGCACTGGAAGTTAGTCAGGATGTTAACGTGTGTTGCACAGTTTGGCATCCTCCCACTGAGCGTTGTACCATCCCCTGCCACCAGAGCTTAGCCTGACATAGCCATGAGGCTAAACATCAGTCAGACACCCGGAAGGAGTGTGTAAACAGCAGCCAGCCTCTGGGACCCGTGACCTTGGGATCCATCAACCATAGGTTGGCAGATTACATACTATCAGAGCATTACACACACTGAGATCATTACGATAGCATGCTATTTGATGAACTCATCTCGTAAATAGTTGCTATCAAGATGAACTTGATGCTGGTAAATCTGACAATTCAATTACACAAAACAATACTTTGGGGATGAGTAGCAATAAAATAACTACGAAAAATAAGTGTACTGCTCTGATCGTGATGAATGTATTTAGAACAATGTATGGTGCCTTAGAGGTTTGCGCACATGTCTCCAGACTAGGGTTGGGGAAATTCTGATTTAAGCAGCACTAACGTAACTAAAAAGTA
>JAQIUQ010000032.1:0-38417 GCA_030378365.1 Hybognathus amarus | reverse complement strand
CGTTTTCCAGTCCGAATAATAATTTATCAGATTTAGCTCATTTATGAGTGCAATTTTGTTCTTAAACTCACACTCACTAGAATGAAGATCTGCTCTGAGTTCGTTCTGAATATCAGATGCCTCTATAAAGTTGATTTTCCTCTGTCTATCTCTCTCGGTCTCTGTTCCTGTTCTGATCAGTGAGACGCTAATGTTCTGTTATGATGATGGATTGACCCTCTCTAGAGAGAGGAAGTGTCACTATGGAAATAATTAGGCACTTAACCCAGTGTGTGTCTGTGTGTGTGTGTGTGACGCTCCATCACTCATGCTGCTCAGAGCTGACAGATGTATTAAACAAAGACGAGCAAAAGTGTGTGAGGGACATACAGAAAAACCACAACACTCATCAATATATGCACACGTTTGGGTCACCCGCCTGTCACCCACCCACGTTTGAGTCACGAGACTTTTCAATTAAATACATGAAGCTAATTCTGAGAACTACAGACTAACTCTACCTTTAACTCTTTTCCCACCAGCATTTTATCTTTAAGTTTGCCTACCAGTGCCAGGATGCCAGGAAAAAAAAAAAAAAAAACGTTTATTTTTTTTTAATCAACACTTGAATGTGGGCAAGTAAAAAAAAAAAATTCCAAGAAAATCACATTTTTGTCAAAGACTTCGCCCGGATCAGATTCAGAACAATGATTAAAACAGATGGAGTAGATTGAGTCCATCAACACCCCCAAAGCTTGCACATTTTCATTTTATTCATTAATGTTAGGTAGTTTTGATTTGGATGCTGTTGATTGTTCCATGATCATGTGAGCTTACTTGTGCGTAAGCGACTTCTATCCGTTCCTTCTGGTTTATGTATATCTTTTTTTTTAGCTTGTTTTTGGATCCAGAGATTCTGTAGTATTTGAGAAGATGCGTAACAGCGCCCCTATATAAAAATGAAAACATGTATTGCTGAAAAAAAAAACTTAAATGGCAGAAAAAACGTCAAAAACGTCAATGGCAGGGAAAGAGTTAAATGTTAACATTTTAAAACCTGTATAAGTTACTTTAAACAAAGTAATTAAAGTATATCTACAGGTTCAACAATGTAATTAGATTACTATATTAATTACTCTCTCTAAAAAGTACTGGATAAATTATTACATTCTAAATCCGATATTAACTTCAACCAGTTAAAAAATACAAGGATAAACATGAAACTGCACTTTCATCCTTTTAGTCTTTTTTAAATGAAAGAAAAACAAGAAACAAATGCAACAGTTACGTTCGGGAATTTGTGTAAAAAAGCATCTGAATGCTTAAAGAAACAGTAATTGTACAGTAGATGTAATTCTGGTTGCACTTCTATTTACAGTGTGTGGACTTACAGCACTTAGACTTACAGAAAGAACAGAGTAATATACCAACATGGTTTAAGAAAGTAATATAAGGTAGCAATAGGGGTATTATTAGTTATTGTCCCGTATTATAATTACACTGCTACCATAATACTTTAAATCATACAAGATATCTGAGTTTAAACATTTCTGTGAATAATATTATTTAGCTCATAAAATTCAAATCATTTTAACTGAATATCATTACATATTTGCAATTAAAGGTCAGGACCTTTTGCACAAACTGTGTGCACGTCAAATGTCAATTTGTGTAACCATTTCCACTGCAAAACAAAAGATGCATTTAAACCTCAAACTCCTCTCTCTCTCTCTCTCTCTCTCTCTCTCTGCCATATATCTGAACTGAAGGTGCATATCTCAGTTAAGCGTATGATTTTCAGAGGTTTATAATTAGCCGACAGTATAATAAACGTGCCTACACTGATAATCACAACCAAAAACTCTGTTTAATAAATGAGCTCATATTGTACATGATTTTAATTGGAGAATCAAACAGTACGTCTTACTGAGTCGGTTAAAATCCGAGATCTGGGCTGAAAGGATTAAGACTCTTTATTGTTAAATAAAAGTGTCATCAAATTAGCAATTAGCTAAATATTTATTAAACAAACATTCGAGGGGCGGGCAATGTAGAACTCGGGTGAAAATCAGGTAATCCAATTTAGTGGAAATTCGGTGCGCATAGGTTCTTTGTTAGCATGCCGAGAGATTATGCATAATAATAGGAACACTGCTCACTGCAGGCAATTTCAATCTAACAGTAATTGTCTTAAAAATGGAGAAGATGGAGGAGAATTTGCTTCAAAAGCTGTTCTTTAAAGGGGATGGATTTTGAGACCGAACTTCTTGGAGAGATACAACTTGTCAGTGTGCTAACAGTCTTTTAGATTGGTTCTGTCTTTAAATACATTCCCAAAATTCATTCGGTCTACAAATTATAAACACCCAATAAAATGGTTTGATGAGCACAGTTACAGGAAGTTTGAAGTGGGATATAACAAAGGGGTTGTCCCTTTTTTAAAAGCCACTATACTTTTATTTTCATCATAACTTCTTTGCTAGTCAGGCATTCAGCTGGTTATATTAGGAGGAGGGACAATCTTAATCTTGTGGAAGCCTATTTTGCCACACAAGGAAAAAAATCATGCTTTGGTAAAATCACAAATATGAGATATAGTCATTATGAGATCAAGTTAAAATGATGACGTAAAAATGTAGATACTTGGTCAAAATGATCACGTGCAAAGTCAAAATTGTAAGTCTGTAAGTTATAATTATAAGATCAAATCAAAATTGTGAGATAATTATTAAATAAAAACTGTTTTTTTTTTGTCATGATTGACTTTTAATCTCATTACATTGACTTGAGTCTTTTTACTTGTAATCTCATAATTGTGCCTTTCTATGTCATATGACTTGGGTCATACTTTACCAAATCATGATTGTTCTTTCCTGCTATGCTATGTGGTGGAAATTGGCTCCATACATTTGAAATCAAATCTATAAACACAAAGTACAAGATGAGTCTTAAACATGTTTTGGTCTTTGTTGCAGAGATACAATTTTAAAAATACACTTTAAATATCTATATCTGCTCAAATACTGTTTTGACAACTTTTAAATGAACAGAAACAAAGGAAGGAAAAAAAAGTGATAAACTCAGTTGCCGACTATAGTTAACCCTACTAAGAGATGGTCCATTTTATCCAGGAACAGGACACATTTGCATTGTATCTGAAGAGATAAGAATGCTAACATCTGGTCGAATGTTTTTGCTTTTTCTGTGGCTGCTGATGAGACGTCTGTATGATAACAATGCTAACATTGTTGCTGCATTCGTTTGATCTTCTCTGTGTGTTCTTCTCTCCATCTGTGTGGCTGCATCAGGTGCCATGGCCAATCACCTCATCCCAAACTCTCTGCTGCGCTCACACGCCTCTAACAACCCCTATAACACCTTACTGGGCGAATCATCAGTCTATAACAACCCCACTCTCAGCATGTACAACGCTCAAGGTGTGCTGCATTCTTCCGTTGCTTTAACTTCCTGTGCACTAACTGTGTGTGTGTGGGTGTGTGTGTTTTTGGGAGGAAAGGGCTCCGCTATGTGGCTTAAAGCTGAACGTGTCTGCGATCATTTTTGTCTTTTGTCTAGTATGGTCTGCAGTAACGTGGTTCCCAAAGAAAAATGAGTTTATAAAGCTGAAATAATCATAGTAACTGATGGCTACATTTTGCGTCACTACGAAATGCGACTTATTAGTGCCTAATCGTAGAATCAAATAAAATCACCCACTCTTGAAGTCACGTCGCACCAATGTGTCTCATGCTGATGGGTTTTGACAGCTACACTATACTTGATGCAACTAATAACAATGAATGTGCAGTTAGTAAGACCTCATTCATCCACAGTCTAGAAACCTTCCATGCATTCATCCCGCAAAACACTCGCAGGAGGGCGGGCATTTCAGAACCATCATGGGATAACGACTTTTTCTTGATAGGAATGCAAATCCAAACTTCAATCATGCGTGAGTGCTGAATCACAAGACAAAACCGTCCATTCTTTTAAAAACATGTCTCAGGCAAAAGGGTTTGGACAGTAATTCTGTCACAATCTATTACCTCTAGATTGTGGGATACCTGTCAGTGTGCTGATGCAACTGAAAACAAAAAATGTGCTCCTTGCATACAAAGGACTCTGTAAGAATTCTAGAAATCTACTATGCACTCAAGCTGCAATGCTTTTAGGAGGCCTAGCATTTCAGGACGAGTATGGGTTAATTACCTTTGGGCCTGTTTATACCTGGTCACTTCATGCCTTTTCTCTGATTTTATACCTATCCAATCGTGAAAAGACCAGGTGTAAATCGTGAGCTTAGAATTATAAGGTTCTATCTCTGTTTAGGGTAGTTCTGAGATATTGAGCATCAAAGTTTTTACATCCCACCTGGCAAAACTGTTATGTAGTATAATCTTCTATTATAGCTTTATCTATTAATCATTTTTTTACAAAAATAACACCACACAGGCATTAATAAACACCTAATGGATCAGATTATGTCATAAACTTGAATTTCAACCAAAAGTGGAGATAGAACCTTATAATTCTAAGCTCACGAAATGCCCTCAGAAACTCTTTCAGATATCGGATTTAAATCTGATCACTCTCAAACCACTTCAGGAGTTGGTCCGAGAACATTCCTGATGGAAATGGGCAAGTGTAAATGCATTTGGTTGCTAAAGCCACATATGCACAATTTACACCTCTCAAAATAGTAAAAAAAATAAAATAAAAGGGTTACACTTTATTTTAATGTCTCATTGTTACACTGTAATTATACATTTAAGTACCGAGTAATATTTAAGTAACTACATGTACTTACTAAAGGGTTAGGATTAGGGTTTAGGGTTAGTTGCATGTAATTATGCATAATTTATAGTTATTACTATAGTAATTACATGTAACATATCATGTAACAATGACACATTAAAATAAAGTGTTACCAATAAAAGTATGAGAGTGTTATACCTATGGAAGTTCGTTTCCGTCACATAATTAAAGATTTTATACAATAAAGATTAAGATTTTATAAGACTTTGTATCCCACAATTTCAAGTCTCACTGTATTTCTCAGAATTGTGAGATGTAAAGTCAGAACTGCATGATATAAAGTCGCAATTGCATGTTATAAAAGTCCAGAATTTCGAGTTATGAAGTCATAATTGCTAGATAGAAACTTGCAATTGCGTGTTATAAGGTCATAATTGTGAGATATTAACTCGCAATTGTGAGAAAAAAGTCTAGAATTGCTAATTTCTGTTGCTTTTGTTAACGTGAACTCTGTTAAATTTAAAAATAGTGCAGGGATTTATATTCGTTTTGCAGAGATCAATTTATGTGGCCAAATGTGAATGGAACATATTTAAGAAATCAGTAATAATGCAAGAAGTGTTCAGGTATAAACAGGCCCTTTCATGTAGAAAAAAAAATACGAATGCAACTTTACACATGCATTAATGCCGAAGATCACAAGATGAAATCAGCAAAGGCAGTCTAAAGCGCCTCATTCCGAATGGTCTGGACGGTGAGATTTTGGTGGCATTTCACAGCACTAATAAGAATATCCTTCCGTTGGGGTGCATGCAAAAACATCAGAGCAAGACTTCATACGTTCAGTTCGTTTTTTTAGAACAGGAATTTACTGCACTCTCATGCTGAGATGCTCGCAGGAGGCCTGGCTTCTCCTGTTAGCAATAACGCATCCCTGCACGTAGCTGTCGCACTCGTGTCTCTTTCTGTGTGTCTGTTGGTGATCTGCTTTCCCCACCGTCACCACCTGTTAGTGCCACCTTCACTAATGCAGAGATCAGAACAAATTCAAAAGGCTCTAGAGACAGAGAGACAGACGCGCTTCTGAGCAACGTCAGAGGGGAGGGGCGAGCGCAGGATAACAACCTCTTCATCTACGTTGACAACATTGTAGCGACCTTGAAATCTAATATCAATAAAAGCCCTGAAATTCCGAATAGATCCCAGGCCACTTTTAATGTTCCTCTTTAGCCCGATCAATAACTCTCATACCGAATACAAGTCTGACTGTGGAACCATGTTCGGTAATGAGAGACAGAAGCCCATTTCGGCGCCCTCCAGACATTCAGGGTCTTTAAAGCCCAATTTTATGGCATTTACATGTGCATCCTGGGATTGCGAGGGGACGCGGGGTGTGTGTCTGAGAGGTGAAATGACGGGGTTGAGTGTAACCATTTACCTGCGCTTCATTAATCTGTGTGCATGTTCTATTCGAGCTGTCACTGTGAATGCTTACCTGTACCTTTTTTCTCTTTCCTTTTTCCATGCTGTCCTTTAAGAGCCCTACAGAGAGACAAGTATGGGAGTCAAACTAAACATTGCTTACCAAATGTAATTTCCCCTAACGTTATTACTTTTTTCTTAAAACTATAGGAAGCGACATTCTGCAAAGAGATGTTTAAGTCAATATTCTAATCAGAGAGCACTCTCAACCTCATTAAAATGAAAACCTAATTTTCTCGTCTCTTCATCAACGCAAAGTGATGCTTTTGTTAAAATAGACGCTGAGTGGACAATTCGGTGTTTTGCAACCCAGGTCTTTTTTTCCTCCCAATTAAAATTTGCATATTTGTCGAAGCCACTGATAAGTAAAACAAATGTTATTTGTTTGTTTATGCTCAAATGGTTTATCTAAAAATTGGCAAGCAAGAAAGTGCTCCCACATTTTGTTTTTTAGAGTGTGGGAGAGTGTTAAATTTAACGTCAAGATGCTGATAATATGCTAAATTGAATTAATGTAGAAATCTATAGGCGGAGAAGCTGCTCTCTCTCTGCACCTGATGATACATGAGTGTTATATAAAGGCCAGCATGATTTGGTTTGTCAAAAGCTTTTACATGCCAAGCGTTTGCTTTAGCCGTTGTGTATTGTTGTGTGTTTGTGTATTGTGTTTTTGTCGTGTTTGCTGGCTTTGCAATTGGTTTGAGTGTTCTTTGATATGTGGGGGAATCGAGGAATGCTAATTTAAAGACGTGTTTGACTGGTAAGTCCATTTTCACAGGATTAGCTGACAAGTTTTAGAGTTTTAAACCCCACATCAGCCTTGAACCCATGACGAATCCAATCAAGATACAATTCATTCGGAAGCTCAATTAATATTCGCCCAGGGACGAAGAGTTTCAAGGTTTTTCAGTTTGTTTCTGCGAGCGGTTCTGCATGTCAGTCTTATTGTGTGTGCCCAGGCGCAAGTGTTTTTAATTACTCTTCTCCTCTGACTCCCCGTCTTGCAGAGGGAATCCTGAACAATGCTCGGGATACAAGTGCCATGGATACTCTACCACTGAATGGTAACCATGGCAACAGCTACAGCTTAGCCAGCGCCGATTACATGAGCGACTGCGTGCAAATCATCGACCGCACGTACAGACGTACACAAAGAGACCACGCTGGAGAAACGGATCCTGAAAGAGCTCACCTCCAACTACCTGCCCACCTACCTAAACAACCACGACCGCACGGCCGAGCACGGACGCAACCTCATGAACAAGTTGGTGAACGAAGTCAGCAATGGAGGCGGGTGAAAGACTCTCCCATGCTGCCTGTTAACCTTGCGTTGGGCTTGGACAACTCGCCATCTTTCCCGCCCGAGGACAGTCTAGGGCTGGAGCTGATCAGGGAGGAGTCCAATGCACCTTTGCTTCCGCCACCACGCCACGTCCAGCCTCTCCCCACCACGTTCAGCTCTGCCTCTTCATTACGACGGCGCCTTCCGCAAGAAAACAGCGAGAGTTTCTTCCCTCTGCTGACAGAGGAGCAACGGAAGAGACTCCGTCCCCGCAGAGAGACTCACTCTACACCAGCATGCCCACGCTGCCTGACCCCGAGCGCACCAACACGCATTCGCTGCCCCGCAGTGGCGACACGCACACGCTTCCCAGGACCGGGGAGCCAGATGAAGTGTACTATAAGAGTATGCCCAACTCTGGGTTCACGCAACCATCTGGACCAGCTTCATAGCTACTACCAGCTGGGCCGCGGCAGCAGCGACGGCTTCTATCATCCCGCCCAAAGATGAGCTTTCGCCCGAAGAAATGCCGCTGGAGCCTGCACACATGGTCACCAGCCTATAGAGGGTGCCGAACATCGTGCTTTCTGCTGTGCTCATCGTCATCGCCCAATAACATCTCGAGCTCTACGTTGCTCTTCTACGTTTCCGTACCGTTCTGTCGTCCACAGCTGTTCACTTTTGCTTCTACGTGTCTGCAGAAAAATGAACTGCACCAACAAACCTTGGGAGGCGATTTTGTATTCTGTTCAGGAAAGGATTATGAGTACTCTTGCTTGAGGAATGAAAGCTGGCATTGTTTTGATTCTATTGGTCGTGTGCGCTACTACTTAAAGGGAAAACGGACCCGAAAACTGGATTTGATGTATAACCTTGTGGGGAGTACCAGACTTTGAAGGGTTTTTCGCTCTCAGCAGCCCCTAAGGGATACAAATAACTGCCAAAAAACATTGTTAGTAGCTCAGTGCATCTAGTCAACACCAATCAAGTCTGAAACAATGTGACTCAGAAACTATTTTAATACCTTCTTTATCCATATTTGCTTTTTAAATATGTTTCTTCTACTCATGTGATAAAAAAGCAGCACATTTCGCTGCAACTGAGAACAATGCCGAAGAAGGACGACTCTCACCATTTCTGTTCTTTGCTGTATTAATAACAAATATTGAAAAGCGTGGGAAGAACTAATACTGAAGAATTCTACAATATTTCTATGTAAATGTACAGACACTAGTGTTACACAGGATAGTGCTTATTCTGTTCCTACGCCTTCTGCTTCCGTAACTATGGTGATTTCAGAGCCATTTCCTTTCTCTCCTGATGGTCTTGTCCTCAACACTGACAGGTTCTGATCTCCTCTCTTTTTTAATTATATATTTTACATTCATGTCTTCATTTCAGTATGAATAATGGCAAGTAGAAAAAAAAACAACAGCAACAGAATAGACAAAAAAATATATATTTTTCCTCATCTGTTTGATTTATAGACACCAGTTTGTAGATGGAGAAAGGTGCCCAACATTGAAAATATGTTGCCATTTTGGGGTAGAGATATGAGAATCGCAGTTTATGATCAAAAAGTATTTTTCATTCAGAGAGAGCGAGACTTTGACAGAGATTCACACAAGACACTTTTTTATTTCATAGATCCACATTTAGAATGAGAGAAACTTAAAAAAATATCTTCTTTTGGCTTTTTTTTTCTGGTGGAGAATGAATGTTTATTTATTAAACTGAGGGGGGAAAAGTACAAACTATTCTGCAAAACTGCTAGAGTTGAAATGATTGCGGCACATTAAATGTTTTTATCACAAATATGATTATAAATTTTATTTATTCTTTTGTTTATCCATTTTTTTCTCCTGTGGTTGAATGACCTCTCACTAATATTTGTTGTAACAGTGAAACTTGTTTGCCAACAAATAAATGACTGACAGAGTGAAGCTGAGAGTTGCTGGCTGTGTACGTTTTCTGCAACAACACGTCTCGGGTGGTTTCTTCGTTTAGGGCTCTTTTGACATAAAACCTTGAAAAATAAAAACTCAAACGTTTACATTTATGAGTAAAAACGATACAAGTAATAAAGAGCAATAATAAAGAGTGGTCTTGATCAAGTTTATGGGGATTTTAGAATAATATGTGATTCTCTGTGTGTTGGTAATGACATTTTTCAGTTGGTTAGCGCAAGTCAGTGAACAGTCAAATTAATGTTTAATTGGGGGTATTGCTTTATAATTAAATTCTCCAATAGTAACTCATTTGGTAATAGTTCCTAATAAAGGCACTTTGAGATAATGATATTCACATTTGCATTTACATTTATTCAAGGACAATTCTTAATAATACAATCAGAAGCAATTAATATAAGGAGTTGTATTACCAACCTAAATTTCCATAAATACTGTACTAAATTAATGTTAAGACAGTTGGTTAATTAAATGCTCCCAGAAGTGTTGTGTCATGTATATCAGTCATGTAAATGACTCAAATTACTGCTGTGGTCTGTCTCCATTTCAGTCCTAATTTAATTTTATGGAAAAACTCACCAAAACACTTAGTGTGATGTAATGACAGCAGTATTGAGGACAGTATATGACAGCAGTATATAAAAATAAATAAAAAATTTAATGAAAATAAGATTTTCCAATGAGAGAGTAGAATTTCCCTTATTTTAACCATTTGTATATAGTTTGTAACGAGGGAAAATTAAAAAGTCTGGGTAGGGGACAACCCCCCAAAAAAACACTCTTTACAATGATGCAACTGTAAGTTAAGCGAACCAACAATGACAATGAACTCATGTCCCAATCCATGACAACCTACCCGCCATTAAAGTGTGTGGAGTCTATAAACCGTATGCCTGAAAGCCAGTCAACTCTTAATGCATGTCAGTCTGCCAAGCTGCTAAATAAGATTCATTCTCCTTTATATAAATCGGATATGTTGGATAAGCAAAAAGAGAAAGCACGTTTTGAAATTTGTTGCAATATAAGGAAAATATAAGATGCTAGAAACTAGAATGGCAAGTTGCCATGGATACATAATTCTTTTTTAGCTCTAGACAGAACATTTTTTATTGAGTTATAGATGAATCCTTGAAATACTTGAGGTACAATGAACAGTAAAGCATCTTTCAGAACATGTGGTGCATTTGTTCTTGTGGCCATGGAGTTGGAACATCCACTTTGAAATATTCATATTTAATGGATCACTTGAGAAAAATAAATTGTCAGGAACCATACAACGAAAATTAAATACTGAAATATAAATTTTGTCATTTACTCATCCTTATGTTATGTGGAACACACAAGGTAAAACTTGCTAGCAAAAAAAAAATATGAAAAAGTTCGATGCAAAAGCCTCTAAATGACATTTGAAATTTTCTTCTAAAATGACCATTTTTATCAAGCTTGTATATTTAAGTTCAGTCATTTCACTTAAATGACAATTAATAGGTAATCTTCATTGCCATTTAAGTGAAATTACTGAACTTAAATATACAAGCTTGATAAAAATGATCATTTTAGAAGAAAATTTCAAATGGCACTTAGAGGCTTTTGCATCTGAAACTCTTCATATTTCAGTTATGAAAATCATACATGTTTGGCTGGTGCTTTTAAGAGTGTTTAATGAAATGTTGCACTATAACACACTACACACACTCTCACTTACTCTTTCACACACTCCATATTACTAATGAGTAATTACAGCAGCTCATAACAGGCGAAATGCCAACATGCCTACACAGCAGTCCAGGTCAAACTAACAGACACACTGCACAGTTTATGGAAATCGGATTTGGAAGTCTGGATGAGGTCGTATTTACTGAGCACTTCTTACAAAATATCAGTACTAAATGTGTCTTCAGCTGCTTGGACTTTAATGTTCCGGGAGTTGATTTTTATGGAAACTAACATTTTAACTTTAGACTTTTTGATAGTCTTAGAAACATTTATTAACTCTATTTATTTGAGCTATTTTTCAAATGCCTTCTATTTTATTATTTTAACCTTCTTTCAGGGACTTTTAGACTTTTCTTCTTTAAACGAAATGTTTGTCCTTTTATATATACATTTTTATACATATTTTCACCCACACACACACAATAAGTAAAATTGTGTATAACATATATTACATGATACAATTGTTGTAAAGTTTTACCAAGTTTAGTTTTATAACATTTGTGTTCCTGAAATCCAATCTTACTCAAAAGTTAACAACACATACTGATGGTTTGATTCAGATTAACACCAGGATTTTGTTATATCTTTTGTTTCTTTTGAACAACCAATTTTCAAGATTTAGTCCAATACAATTGTCGGTAACACTTTAGAATACGGTTCCTTCGTTAATGAATAACTACACAAGAACTAATGAGTAACACAATATTAACAATCTAGTAACTATTATTAACTAACAAGAAACTCTGATTAACGAACTAGTAAGTAATAGCGCACAGACGAAAGTGGTAGTTCACTATTAAGTAATCAGTAACTACTATTTTTTAATACTTCCCAGAGAACTACTGAAAAAGTTTATTAACAATCTAGTAACTACTATTAACTAAAATAAACTCTTATTAACGAATTAGTAAGTAATAGCTCACAGATGAAAGTGTTACTAGATACTTCAGTGGGAATTACTAATTATTTGGATTCGTATTATAAAGTGAAGATCATTGGAACTAACTAGTAATTACTCAAGTGTTACTAAAGACATTTTCTAAAAGTATAGTAAAGTTCACCAAAAATCTCAAATGTTTGCACAAATCATGACTAGATCATGTAGTAACACTTGAGTAATTACTAGTTAGTCCCAATGATCTTCACTTTATAATACGGATCCAAATAATTAGTAAGTAATAGCTCACAGATGAAAGTGTTACTAGATACTTCAATGGGAATTACTAATTATTTGGATTACGTATTATAAAGTGAAGATCATTGGAACTAACTAGTAATTACTCAAGTGTTACTACATGATCTAGTCATGATTTGTGCAAACGTTTGAGATTTTTGGTGAACTTTAGTATACTTTTAGAAAATGTCTTTAGTAACACTTTAATTAGAATTAAAAGTAATTACTAATTAAAAGTAATTATTATTATTTATTATTAGTTCCAATGATCTTCACTTTATAATATGAATCCAAATAATTAGTAATTCCCACATAAGTATCTAGTAACACTTTCATCTGTGAGCTATTACTTACTAATTCGTCAATAAGAGTTTCTTTTAGTTAATAGTAGTTACTAGATTGTTAATAAACCTTTTCAGTAGTTCTCTGGGAAGTATTAAAAAATAGTAGTTATTGATTACTTAATAGTGAACTACCACTTTCGTCTGTGCGCTATTATTTACTAGTTTGTTAATCAGAGTTTCTTGTTAGTTAATAATAGTTACTAGATTGTTAATATTGTGTTACTCATTAGTTCTTGTGTAGTTATTCATTAACGAAGGAACCATATTCTAAAGTGTTACCCAATTGTCAAATTCGAATCAGATTACTTTTGAAAAACTGGGCCCTAGATCTACTGTCTATAGGAAAAGACAAAAGAGAGAACTGGTCTTAAAAAATTCGATATTACCATCACATACTCAAGGACATGGTATAGAACATGTCACATTGGCTAATTTTTCAACAGCTTTAAATGTGACTCATGCTTCTCTATCATGCATCATATATTGATTGCGCTCTTGCCGCTGATATAAATCACTTAATCATAATACAAGATTTGATCCTACAGGATGTTGCCTTAGTAGCTGTCTACATTGTCATGACGGGCTTTCTGGTCATTTGTCTCTGTTCTCTGCACTGCTGTATCAGTGTGCGCATGCTGACGAGGCTGCAGTAATGGTCATCAGTGACAGCTCTGCTCTGACAGACTCAATAGATCCAGACTCACACTCGCTTAGGACCTCCTCAAGGGCCGGCACAGGCAGTCATCCACAGAAATCAAATGACAATAGCAGAGAGTCTGTAAATGAGGATATGCCTTTTTGAAATTAGTGTTATGTCTTAAAAATTTACTATATATAATCTCTCTGCCTTGGCAATAAAATAAGATTTTTTCTAAGATTAAGAATAAGTTCTTTTTTTTACCTAGTATTTATATTTTTATTATTTCAGATTTATTCCACTTACTGATTTTAATAGTTTTAGTTGTAATTAACAAAACAACAAACTTAAAATCTAAAAAAAAAAAAAAAACTTCCATTACCTGATACTGTCACAAGGGTCAATGACACCATTCCATCACACCGTCAACACCAGGGGCCCTATTTTAAAGGGGGGGTTGACTGCTTTTTTTCTTTGCATGATTGTGTTTATGGGGTGCAATATAACATGTATCCGTGGTTTTTATTTTTTTAAGAAAGGTTTTTCTTTTTTGCTTTTCATAAATTTCACCTTTATTGTAAGCCGCGCTCTCCTCTGTCCCCTGAATGTGAGCCGGTTCACTTTCCTGAGTCTATGAAAACACTCCCTCAGAATGACGTAGTGGGCTCAGGTTGGATCCCGTTTGGGCCGGTGTGTTGTGATTGGCTAAACTGTCGCTGCGGACATTGTCCGGAAGGTTAATGCCCATTACCTTTACGGGCGAAGCGGATGTCCGGAGCTGTACAGTATCAGTGAGGCAGAATCCAGACTCGAGACAGCCGCGATGAATTCAGATCAAGCAGACCCTCACCACATACGGCTCTGATTCAAGGTTTCTGAATGACAATTTGCTAAATTCTTTAACCATATGCACATTTGTTTTACACAATGGCATCTGACTGGCAACGATAGCAACTGACTACTAATGTTAAACACAAACAGCGTGGGCAAGTTTACGTTCTTGATCAGAATCGAAAATAAAGTCATAAAGCATATATACATGAAAAATACATTTACAACATTAGTTACTTATGGAAACTTCAGGTCCATAAATGTTCTGTCCGCATTTGCCGCAGACACATAAATAGCCTAACCAGTAGCCCATAAAGCCTACAAAGCCAGCGCTGGCATTTGAAAAATATAAATAAAACATAAATGCTACGCGTCGGCGAATTATACATGCACATACATTTAAAATGATTAAGTCTTAGCCTACTTACAGGTTGTGGCCCAACAACTGCTGACTCTTGGTTTTAAAGTTGGAACTGCTTCACTGATTTAGCAACAGTTTCTTGTTTGAATCCGAGTGTTGAATTCCGTGAAGATCTCTGGAAGCTGTCTCTCCCGTAAAGCGCGTAGACACAGAGAGCTAGATTACGATCGTCACTTTCAGGAATATAATCAAACATAAATTGTATCCATTGTTGTCGAAGTATAGCATCCGTGGGAAGCCCGAAACACAGACGACCTGACAGCTGGATGAACACACACTCACTAGACTCGCAGAAATATGTGCATGCCCTTTCCTGCATATTCCGGAGGGAATGGTGTGATGCAAATGTGTGGGTCAGTGAGCCGTACCATATAACCTAGCTGTTAAGTCCCAACCGAGTCGTTTTGTATGGCAATTATACTTCCTTGATTTTTAAAATGACAATATCTCTGCTTACACTGAACTTTCAGCGCTGCAACTTTGCAGATACTGTTCATGCACCAACAGCAACATTACACACTATTTAAAATGAAAAAAAGTGAAATCGCAGTCAACCCGCCCTTTAAAACCCATTGTGCTACTTCATATTTTTGTTAAAACTACTATAGATTTATTTCAGGGTGCAATATGAATAACAATCAAATTGCTGAATAAAATTCATTTAATTTCTTCACAATTACAATAATTAACGGTTACAATCAATGATAGTATGCACATACAGTGCCTTGAGAAAGTATTGTTACATTTTTTCACATTTTATGTTGCAGCCTTAGGGTAAGCTGCTTTAAATTACTTTTTCACATCAATCTTCACTCCATACACTATAATATGAAGCAAAAAAAAAAAAAGAAAAAAAAAGAAGAAGAAATAATTACATTGCATAAATATGTGTACCCTTTTCTAGGACACTTGAAATTTAGCTCAGGAGCAATCCAATTTTGCTGGGACACCTTTGATATATTTTTACACTGCGAATGAGAGTTCAATTGAATAGACATGATTCGGAAAGTCACACACCTCTCAATAAAAGATCTAACAGCTGAAAATGCATATCGGGAGAAAAAAACAAAGCCATGTTCTAAACAATTGCCTGTAGAGATCAGAGACAGGATTGTGTTCAGAGACAGATCTGGGGAAGAGAGATAGACAGAAGACAGAAAAAAATATTCTGCATTGAATGTTCAAAGAAGCATGTAGCCTCCATAATCCTTAATGGGAGACAGATCTGGGGAAGATCTGGGATATATATATTTCAAAATTGGAATATCAGGTAGTTGGTGACATAGCCAAAACATTTGTGAATATCTATATATATATATATATATATATATATATATATATATATATATATATATATAAAAAGTTCGGGCACTAAATAGAGGGAATGCGCGTGACGTCACCTCCGGCCGGAGTGCTGCAGTTCCTCACAGTGAGTGGCAAAAAGACTGAGCGGCTGTATATGTGTTCAGCGTGAATGCCGCGAAAAACAAACACAACACATATAAAGTGGGAAAGAGCTTAGCGATTGACTGTACATATAGATTTGACAAAAAATCGGAGGTATATTTTTACAGACTGCGATAGAAAGAGGAGCAAATGGATCGCTGCAATTCACAGAAACAACTGGACTCCAGTCAGCGAAAGGTGGATCTGCAGTTTTCATTTTGTGTCAATATGCTGAATTTAGCTCGTAAAACCATACCCATATATTTTGTATTGTTATATATATATATATATATATATATATATATATATATATATATATATATATTAACAACTCATCAATTAAATATGTATCATTCCATATTCTGCATTATTGGAAGTTTTTTTTTATTTTAACAAACACTGACTAAAAAAAACGATAAAGTTTTAGTGCTGGACGATATATGATGATAGGTTATATATAACACTGATATAAGTATTCACCTGGATTTAAACCTATATTGTATTTATATAAAACATTCCCATGCAAATTTGCTTTATGTTTAGGTCTATATTGCTTCTATTTCCCCAGTGTCGAAAATCAAGGAAAACATAAATGTCAGGCAACACAATTCCTGGCTGCATGTCAATATCCATGGATCACTGGATCTTTAGTAAGTTGTAAGGAACACTAAATTGAGTCCAACATTTAATTTAAATTGATAAAATTGTTCGTTTTAGTCGCATTTTCGACAGTTTCCCCTATTAAATCCAGTCACGCAGCAGATCTTTTGCCACTCGGTCAGGCTGAAAGGGGGTTGTTCCAGCGGGAAAATCACGTGAATGCATTCCCTCTATAGGATGCAAAAGTTAAAAAGCCTTTATTGGTTTAAGGGCTAAAACATTAAAACACCAACGGGTATCGGCCCACTGGCCTTCATCAGGGTGTTGGTAGCCAATAATTACCAACAATAAAAGCTTTTTAACTTTTGCATCCTTCTGAGTGCCTTGACTTGGATTTTTTCCAATTCTTTTAATAAACATTTAACCCTTCCAAGAGCAACAGAGGATACACGGGTTATCAGCAGCACTCCAGCTTCCTTTTGTCTAGTCCTATAAGTTTGTGAATAATTTGAATAAAAAACGAAAAATTTTATAAAAATGATACAGGTACATCTGCCAATCAGCATTATTATGGCCTGTTTGTGTCATGTGACAGGCATCGACTCCGTCTCAATGCAAATAATAAGGTGATACGTTCTCAAAATAACGATAGAATATTTTAAACGTACACGTGAAAGGGTTAATTAAACAATGTCCAGAGCATTCAGAACCTTAGCACCTTCCAAAAGGACAATGATCATAAGCCAAGGGTGCAAAACGTCTCGGTTACGCATGCAACCCTCGTTCCTGAGCAGGGAACGAAGACGTCACGTCGGAATGACGGAGATGGAGGCGAAACCCCCCATCTCCGTCGATTCCGACGTAACTCGGAGTGACTGACGAAGGGAACGTCTCGGCCTACGCATGTACCCTCGTTCACTGAAGGTAGGGAACGGAGACGTTACGTCGGAATGACGGAGATGGGGGTTTCGCCTCCATCTCCGTCATTCCGACGTAACTTCGGAGTGACTCACGAAGGGAAACTCAGTGCCTGAAGGGCCACAGCCTGCAGAACTTAATTAAACTGATCCAGTTAATCAAGTAAGTTTATTAGTTCAGGATTATTTAAAAAGTACAGGTATGTGTGTTGGAGCAGGGTTGGAACTAAACACTGTTGCGTACGGTGCCCCATCCCCCCATTCACCAATTTTTCCCACCTGAACAAAACCACATTCTACATCTACCATTTTTAGTCTACTTTTGGACTCTATTTCAAAGCATCTGATCTGTCCACTCCAAGTGCTGTTAGATTTGCTTTGTATCCATAATGTTACATATGACCAATTGCATTACATTTTTATAAAATCACTCACCTCAGCAATGTTCTATCATTCATGTGCATATGAAAATCTTTCGCTTTAAGACAGCATTAGACTTTTTTTGAATAAACATTCAAGGTCATGTTGAATTCATTGCTTTGTGGGATATGTTATATAATGCACATTTTGGAAAATACCGAAAGTCATCTGGGAATTTGCACACAGTCTGGATAATGCACACTACAGTATAAGTAGTAAGAGTAGCATTCATGTATTTTCAGACATTTATATTGCACATTCCAGTGATCAGCACAGAAACTCACAGCTGTTCGCCACCACATCAGCGATGCTGTACGCCTGATAGTTGCCATGGAAATGGAGCAGTCAGGTGACAGCGCTCAGAGCAGACGGGTCATTTCACCACATGTTCCTTTTCTCCACTCGCTCCATCTCAACATTCAGATGCCAATCACAGCACAGAATCTTTAAATTAGAAGGGCAGAGAGGCGTCTGTGTTAGATAACTGCCCTTTCTCACTGGCCGATGGCATTTTAATTAAATATATGAACATGCCCTGAACTGCAGTTGAAGACCAAACACTGATAACATCATCTAATCATCACAGAAGCTCTACAGACCTGAAGGACAGACCCTCATCACACACACACCTCATTGTCGATGTCGGCCTAGTTCAGCACATATTGTACACAAAAGTGGAGATAGTGCTGTTGGTTTTTGCAGATATTTTTTTAAATAATTATTTAATCTTTAAAAGCACACATAACCAGAATGCTATTCATTAACATGTCAGAAGATGAATCTCCGGTGAACAGGTGAGTTTGTCACTCCAAAAGCAAAAGAAAACCGAAACCCATTTAATAATTATTTGCATTATTTATTTGAAGGGTGACTTCACTTTTACCATCACAATTTAATTAACATTGCTTCTTAAAGCTCCAGTTTGTAACTTTTTGGCTTTTAAAAATTATCGAAAATAAATGTAAGCACACAACCAGTGTCAGGGTTTTTGTAGGCAGAAGAGGATGAAGGCTAAAGGTTCAAATACAAACTATTTTAATCAAAATTACACAGAGACATAAGCTGGCAGGTAGCACAACAGCAATTTAACAAGAAACAGTATAATAATCCTTTCGGTGAGTGTATTTCTAAATATTAGTGCTGGGCCGTTATCGGCGTTATAACGTGCTGCGTTTAACGTGAGACTATCTGGCGATAAAAAATTATCGCCGTTAATCAAAGTTGGGTTGGGTGAAGTTGGTATGAAGTGGCTGTGGATCTACAGTCTAGTCTAAGTGAAAGCAAAACTGCAAATGCATCATATTTTTGCCAGAGAGGAAGATCTTTATTAGTTGAACATATCTTGTATGCTGTCTGTGAATGAATGATTCCACACAGTACGATACATTCGATTTCATTTTCATTCAGGTAATACATTTTACAACTAAACAGTCACTATAGCACTACTAAAAAGTATGACATTATCCGGTTTTTGGACATACATTAATTTATAGCAACAAAAAACGTTTCAGAGCGTCGTCGACACTGCTAACAGGTTAAATAAGCTACCATTGTCCACAGTTTATGAAATGAACACCCGCCATCCCGTGGTAATATGTGTGTATTGCGAAGGGGCATAATCACATGAATAGTTTACATTGATTGAAACTAATTTATTTAAAAAGCAGACTGTTGCAGTAACAAGGCAGGTTCACATAAAATCATTAAGATATATGATGACATTATTTTTTGGTCTAACGAGCTTTGGCGATGCAAAAACAGAGTGTCGTGCATATTGTTATTTTTCTTCTTACAATTAGCCTTCTATGTTAAAAAAAAACAGCAAAAAGATGTTACTTGTTCAATTAATAAACAGTTTGTTTGATAACAATTCGCTAAAGATGAAATTGGCCTCCCTTTCTGTCATTGCGTGTTTTATTTATTTTTTATTTTATTTTTTTTACGATATTCAACTTTTGCTTCTCAATTGTCGAAGAGCATTTTTGGCAGAAATGCACATCCCTACGCAGGCGAATTATTCTCAAAGACATACTTTTAGTCATTATTTGGGTAGCACACATATTCTGAATGCCTTCAGGAGAATTCAAATGAGCCATTTAATCTAGATTAATTTCAAGATTAATCTAGATTAATCTATACCCACCTCTAATATATATATATATATATATATATATATATATAGTATATATAGTATATATGTATATATATATATATATATATATGTATGTATATATATATATATATATATATATATATATAGTGCTGTCTAAACGATTAAAATATTTAATCGCGATTAATCGCATTAATGTCATAGTTAACTCGCGATTAATCGCACATTTTATCTATTCTTAATGTCTTTTGATTTCTTTTTGTTACATTTTTTTCTCATTTTAATGCTCTTATCAACATGGAAAAGTGGATTGGCTTGTTTAGTGCAAATGTTTTTTTTTTTAATTATTATTATTGAAAATAACATTGGAATAGTGTTCAATTTCACTCTAACATATATAGCCTAAATAATCTCTCACACAATGCAACACTGTCCATCAATAAAAGGGTGAAAGAAATACTGACGAGGTCCTGATATTGACGAGGGGGTGGAGAATTTGCATCATCTGTGTGTGTGTGTGTGTGTGTTTGCTTGGCCATCATCAAGTGGTGTTTCAGGCTGGACGTGCTGCGATGATGATAGCTCAGTTCATAATGACAAAACATACAGATCGCTTTGGTCTTGTCAATGGGACAATTTGGCAACTTTTTAAAAGTAAACTTTACATTCAGAATCTCATTGGCATCCATTTCGGCGTCTCGCGCTCGTCATCCACTCAAAACATAACGTTACTATTTGGCCGGCTCGCAAGCTGAAACGAGTGTGTGCGGCACAAAACGTCCTCGCGCTGCGCTCTGAAACCCATTCATAGCTTGCGCCGCGCGAGGACGTTTCGTTGCTTCTTCGACCAAAGCGCAAGCGGATCTAGCTAGACCGGAAACAAAACAACAGGCACGCCGCACACACTCGTTTGGGCTTGCGAGCCGGCTTTGAGTGGATGACGAGCGCGAGACGCTGAAATGGATCAGGATGCATGCCGCGTCCTGTTGCAAAAGTATGTGAAAAAACTACAAAGTTTGCTAGGACAAAAAGACCGTTAATCGCGCGATAAAAAAATTAACGCCGTAAAAATGGGTTTGCGTTCACGCCGTTAATAACGCGTTTAACTGACAGCTCTAATATATATATATATATATATATATATATATATATATTAGTGCTGTCAAATTATTAAAATATTTAATCATGATTAATGTCCTAGTTAACATGATTAATCACAATTAATCGCACCTTCTTATTTAAATGTCTTTTGATTTATTTTTGTCCCATAAAATTTTAGAATCAGAATCTTATTGGCATCCATTTCTGCGTCTCGCGCTCGTCGTTAATGTAACGTTAAAGGGATACTCCAGTTTTTTGGTGATGAAGATAAACTAATGACGGTAGGCATGGTAACAGATGAGTGGCGGGAAAACCAAAAGACATGTGACTAAGAATGACAATATAA
Organism: Hybognathus amarus; assembly: GCA_030378365.1. Classification (NCBI taxonomy): domain Eukaryota; kingdom Metazoa; phylum Chordata; class Actinopteri; order Cypriniformes; family Leuciscidae; genus Hybognathus; species Hybognathus amarus. Next base: position 16,889 of record JAQIUQ010000032.1, on the reverse strand, counting down.
TATCAAAACAGACACAAACATGACAACCAGCCAGTGTTTAAAACTCTCTGCTTGTACTGATGGATTTCCGCTGGAGATTCGAGCATGCTCTTTTGCATCATTACATCACATCTGTACACATAAAGAAAGAGTCTTAGCTAGTAGGCAATGAGTGTGAGGATGTTGGAGGTGGAGATTTACAGCCTTTTCTCACAGCACTTGATATAATTAAACTTATCAATTTGATAGCATATCCATAAAGGTTCAATGGTCATACTTCCAAAAAGTAGAATCTGTGATTCCGAATGTCTGTATCCACATCAGCACAGTGACTGACAGCCTCATACTCTCCTCAAAACACTGGATTAATCCACGCTGTGCCAGGCCAAGGCACAACCCACGTAAATATGGTAATTCTATGGTAATAACTGGTAATTGCAGATTCCGAGCAGAGATGGCGACAGAGGAAAAAACAGTGGACTGCAGCTTTATTTAAAGATTTTTTTTTTCTATCTTACTAACCCAAAGCATTTTAATGGTAGTGTATCTGTGGTGTAATTTAACATTGTTAATCCTTTGATAATAGTACACATACTTCTATCAGCTTGAATCAGTCGGCCCATTCTCCTCTGACCTCCAGCATCAACAAGGCATTTCGCCCACAGCACTGCCACATACTGGATTTTCTTTCTTTCTCCTTTTTTCCCTTTTGTGCGTGTAAAATACCAGTAACTGAGCAGATTTTCTGAGTGAAATACTCAGGCCGGCCCATCTGGCGACAACAACCATGCCACTCTTAAAAATTGCTTAAATTTACCTTTCACATTCTGACATTCTGTTTGGAGTTCAGGAGATTGTCTTGACCAGGACCACACCCCTAAATGCATTGAAGCAACTGCCATGTGATTGATTATTTAGAATTGCATTAATGAGCAATTGAACAGGTGTTCCTAATAATCATTTAGGTGGATGTGTGTGTATATATATATATATATATATATATATATATATATATATATATATATATATATATATATATATATATATATATATATATACAACTAAAGTGTTTAATCACGATTAATGTCATAGTTATCGTGATTAATCACAATTAATCACACCTTTTTATCTAAATGTCTTTTGATTTATTTTTGTCCCATTATATTTTCTCATTTTAATGCTCTTATCAACATGGAAAAGTGGATCGGCTTGCTTTGTGCAAATATTTTAATTGAAAACAACATTGGCATTCTGTGTTCAATTTCACACAAACATTCTCACTTGGAGCAAACAATCTCTCACACAATATAATACTGTCCATCAATAAAAGGGTAAAAGTAATACTGACGAGGTCGGTATATTGACACTTTGCACTTTGTATATTGAGAATTGTGTGTGCTTGGCCATTATCAAGTGATATTTGGACTGGATGTGCTGCGAATGATGATGGCTCAGTTCACAACGACAAATCACACAGATCACTTTAGTCTTGTCAATGGAAAAATTTGGCAATATCTTTGAAAATAAACTTTCCATTAGAATCTTATTAGCATCAATTTCTGCGTCTCACTGTCTCATCGTTCACTCCAAATGTAACGTTAACCAACTATTTAAGCCCATAACAAGTGTGTGTAAGGTGCCTGTTGTGTTGTTTCCGGTCTCCGCTTCCGCTTTGCGGCTTTGGTCGACGAAAGCAACAAGCCATTGAAATGAATGGGTTACATAGCGCTGTGGCACATATGCCATGTCCTGTTGCAAAAGCATGTGAGAAAAAACAAAACTACAAAGTTTGCCAGGCCAAAAACATGAATTTTTTCATTGCTTATCTAAATGTGCAAGTGTTAGGATATACCGTAGAGACAGTTTATGCAAACACAACATTATTGGGGATTCATGTCCATTTTGCTTGTTGCCCCCACATTCCAATTTAGTATATGTCTTGTTTCTCAATCTGCAATTTCTGATATACATACAGACTTTATTGCTTTTTGTTGTGCATGAACAAATTAATAAATAAATAAATAAAAAGTCTGCATAAAAAAAAAAAGTGAACTATGGAAGACCTGATTCACAATTTAGAACTAGCAGTTAACAAATTTGCAGAACACACAGTGTGATAAGCACAACAAATAGAAACATGTAGCATGAGCATCTTACAATGCAGCATAACATGTACCTTTAGAAACATTGTCTTGCTTAGTGCAGTAGGTAGAGATCCTGAGGCCACAACATCACACAGACCCTACAGGGGCGCTTCACAAAACTTCAGCTCATCATTTATTAACTAAGGACAAAACCTAAAGAAGTTTCCAGACACCAGAGAAAGGCTATTGAATAAGTCATTGCTCTCATTCACATATAACTATGTACATTTTAATTCATGTACAAATTAAAAAATGCATGAGTACAGAGAACTTGCATGCTGAAGCAAGCCGTCGGATTCACAGCAGGTATGTAATGCACATAAATTTGTTCTTTCCCTTGTTCTGATGTCTATGAAAACAGATGATTCTAAATGAGTGAGCACCTCCAGCTATAGGGATTTGCATAAAACATTCCCAATCCATCTCCATATTAGGGCATTCTGCACAATCTCTCTTCTCTCACCTGTGCAGCAAGATCTTTAAGTAACACAAAGTGTACAATTATTTAAATACAATTAGGTCTAGACCTCCTATATTGCACAGAATGTATCCCATAACAAGCTACAATGCATTTTAGTTCTCTGAAAAGGGTAACACTTGTATTGCCACTTAGTTATTAAATTTCTAATAATATTAATATTTGCTAATAAAACATCCTTCCACTTGTAACTGCTTTTGTATAAATGTATAAATGTATAAATATTTGTGTGGACACAAAAGTCCCCATGTTGTCAAAAATGTTGTCCCCTAAAACTCTTCTGAGTATTCTAAACAATAACATATGTAAATGTTTTTTCCTTCAATATAACTCTACAGCCTTGCCTCACTTAGTATATGCAGAACTATAAATATGCAAATTATCCCCACCTCCACTCATTCACATCAGCTCAGAGATCCACTCGTTGACGATTACATGTTAACCTTATTGGTTACACAGATGGTTTGTGACGTCAGAAACACCAGCGATTTTGAACTACGTTTTGAGACTGTCTTTGGTTCACTGCAGTTTTAAGGAGAAAATACCCAGCAATGGTGTTGGCTTTGCACATTAAAGCATTTTAAAAACACCACATAGGCATATAAACTATAAAAGCTTGATTTTCACTACAGGAGGAATTAACAACTAAGAAATAAACTGAACAAATTTCACAGACATTTGATGAACATAAATGGAATTGAGCCTGTGAACAAAGAGGGGGCAATATCAAAAGTCAAAGTCAGTATTTGATGTGGCCTGCAGCTGCTTTAAATAATGCAGTGAATCTCATCCTCATGGAAAGCAACAGTTTTGTCTCTGTTTTTGCTGTGACATGTTACACCACTCTTTAACCAAGGCAGTTCCCTTTCAGTCGAGAAAGCGTCAGACGTACATCGACGTCAAGTCCGAAGGATCACACTAGGGAGCCGATCAAAAAGAGCCAAAGAAATTGCCATGCGTGATTTGCATCACACATTCCGCACCGCTGCGCTGCAGGATTGATACGGCAGTGGATGCACGCACTAGTTTCCTTTTGCTTCGGGAGCCCGAATCGTTCGATGTGCTTTGAAGAGTGCTGTAGACGACGAGCGAGAGTGTCATGTGTTGTTGTATGTTTGCTAAAATGTATGTTGACCACCCCGGCCTGCCACCAAACCCTGAAAAATGTGATCAGACCTTTTGTTTCTCTGGGCCAAACCGCTCCAAGAACAATGTCCACTAACACCGACTGAGGGGTCACGTACAAAGGGCATAATTTAACGGTGGCCTGATTAACCTCTGACTGCATTGGCATTCGTACCTTGAGTTGTTGCTGTTCACCTCGCTTTGAGCCACCGCTGCTCAACAAGCTGGTACTGGTCCGAGCATCGCGACCGTCGCTATATGCCGACAGCTACATAATGATAATAATAATTCATTACATTTATATAGCGCTTTCTTGACACTCAAAACACTTTTACATAGAAGGGGGAATCTCCTCAACCACCACCAATGTGCAGCATCCACCTGGATGATGCGACGGCACCCATATTGCACCAGAATTCCACAACACACCAGCTTACTGGTGGTGGAGGAGACAGTAGCTGATTAGAAGGCCATGATGGACAGAGGCCACTGGGCAAATATGGCTAGAGAGAGATGGAGACTCCAGCTGGGCAGCAGGGACCATCTTCCAGGGCCGGACACAGTTATATCTGTTTTGCCTCTCCGGTATTTGTCCCTCTGCTAGTTAGTTATTTCTGTCTGAGCAGCAGTGGCACAAAAAGTGGATATGCACTATATGCCGCCGAGTAGGGCCGCAGCACCATGGGGGGGGGGGCGCCAAAGCGAATGGTAGAAAAAATAAATTATATATATATATATGTATATTGTGTTTAAAAAAATATGTAGCTGCCTGTCTGCTGCGCTCCTAAATCATTTCTGCATTTCTTCAATGTTATTTAAAATTTTAGAGGACTAACAGGTTAGAGATCAGGCGCCCTCATGGAGAAAGGGGGCGGGGTATTATCTCTGAGCGGGGCAGGGGCATCAGTGAGCACTGAGCATCAGCCAGCAGGTATGAATAGTGACTGAGTTGTCATTTGGAAAAATGATGGATAAAACAAAGTGCTGTGGGGCTTAAAATAGAAAAAGAAAGAGATAGACAAGGATATCGCATGTCAATTGATGCGACAGCTGCTAAATAAGTGCATGCTGAAAGCCAAGCAGGTAGGATTTAAATGTGTGAGCTTCCAGGCATGTAGGCTTTATCTCTGGGCTGCTGAGCAGACAACCCATGGACAGACACTGGCTCTCAGCTGGCCCGGGGCTCCACAGAAATGCATTCCCTAGTGAGCTTTCTGAGAAAAAAAAGCATCTATGATTCATTGTCGCTTGCCGCCTGCTCAGGTTCACCATTGTGCACCATTCTGTCTTCGTCATCTCCACAACACTTCCCAGAATCCTCTTGTTCCACACCTGATCTCACTCCCTCAATCATCCACCTGTTCATTGTCTTCATCATCTGCGTCACCTGTTTTCACCTCGTTAGTGTTCATTTGTATCTGTATTAAGGTCTCTCTAGCCGTTTCTCAATATGCGTACTTGTCTGTACTTGTGTTCTTGTGGACTTGTGAAACGTCATCAGTCGCTGCCCAAGTACCGTTCCGATTCAGAAGTCCACATCTTGCCAAGTTCACTTAAGATCCCCGGATGTGTTCTTGATCCGCCCCGTTTACCGAGGATGCATCAGAGGTGACTTGTGTGGACTTGAGACAGCCAGGTAGCCCAGAATGCACCTCGCACCAGCCCACAAGCGTCAATAGGAGAGAGGGGGAGAATCAGGCGAATATCAAAATACTACTGTTATTTGGTCAGTGGAATGTAGAGGTTAAGAGTGCTTCAGGCGAGAATGTGGTTTGTCTAAATCTCAAATCTGTCAGTTTAATTATAAAGAAAGCGCCTATCTGAAAAATGCATCTGACGTTTCGGAGTTACTGACATCGCAAGATCAACCCCGACTGGAACTGCTTTTCCTCGGCTAGTGCTTCTGACGTTTGCCGCTGGCTCTGATACTCTCTAGTCTAGTGGATAAAACTTAACGTATAATTCGTCTTGTGTATAAGTCTTATCTGGTCTCACTAAACTATAGTACCATGGCAAAAAAAATAGTTTTTGAGGTTTCATAACTTTATGGCTCTTTACATTTTTTATATTATCGTCACTATATGAACAATAAAATAGAATGCCATAACCCTGTCTATGTTTGATAAATGTCAATAAAAATAAATGTTCAATGTTTTAAAATGAAAACAAAAAGATCATGTTCATTTTGTTATAAATATACTGCTACGTGAATTGGAATCACGTTCCTTTAACCACATATGGCAATTAGGCTAATATGTTGGTTTTTTTTTTTTTTTAATGAAAGAGGCAGAGTGGTGTTGTATAACATATTTTGTTTTATTGTTGACCGAAAGAGGAAGAGTTGTCACCAAATTTTGTTTTATTGTTACCTGAAATATATATAAAAGAGATAACAGGAGTAGCCAGAGCATTGCTAGGTGTGACGCGATCAGATCGCGCTCTGTACTTCCATTTGCAGAAAGAACCGGACTTGCGTTCCTCGCATCCTCGGGAGTTCGTTCTCCTGAGTCGAACTTGGCAAGTCTGAACTACCGGGACGCAGGAGTTCCGAAGTTTGCATATCTTGGTATTGAGAGAGCGGCTTCTGTTTGTTTAGTCCGTGTCGGTGTTATGTCAATGTTTATGTTAATGTCAAAGTGATGTTGAGAGGAGTATTATTTGGGGTGTTTGTGTAGCCTGCCTGCCTATCTGTACCTATTTGAGAGTATTATTAGTAAAGTGTTTGCATTGGAGCATTTGCCTCATTTGCCTTCTTCTGCCAGCATCACACCTTGTGACAGATTAACAGACCTAAAATAGAAAATGGACGACCAGATGGAGGCTTTCATATTTGATCAGAATAAGGAGGAATTCACTGGAGGATTAAGTAGAGGTGTGTATCTTGCATCTGCACAGGATATCTATTGGGAGGAAGATTTCTTTAAGCAGCAGTTCTGGAGTGGTCTTGGATAATTCCGTTAGCCCAGATACTGCTGCTTGGAGACTGAACCTGCCATTCTTGGAGTTTCTGGAACAGGGCGCTTGGGGTCTGTAGCACCATCCCTCACGTACACCGTCCAGCCCGACCAGCCAGCCAGAGACCGTCCAGCAGTCCACCAGACCGTCAATGGGTAGAGACAGCACATGTGAGACCCCCAGCCGGACGGTCGGACCATCAAGCCAGAGACCACCCAGCCAGAGGCGGCATGGTAGGTCTTTCAGGCCGGAACCAGAACACTCTACATAGAGTCCTCATGTACTTGTTACATCGTGAGCAGAGGGATGTGTCTGTGCTCATGTTCGTCTTACTGTTGATCCCGGGTTGTACCTCAGTGGGCTGTTGTCCAGTGCTGTATCCGTATCTGACGGAGGTACTGCATTGTTGTTGTGCCTGGACACAAGACAGTGCAGTCCTGAAAGTGTCTGTTGGTCTTCCCCTGTGAAGGCCCCCTTCTCCTTCTCTTACCTACATGTCAGGCTAGAGCATTGCAGCTGAATGGTTCCGGTTCACAGCAACATGTGGAAGTGATGACCTTTTGTGTCTAATTTTGAGGCCAAGCATATTGGCAGGGACAGACGAACGGTGCACAGTTTCAATGAAAGAGCAGTCTCCTCAGCGGCTCTCAGCCGCTCACCAGTTGGAGCCAGTGCCCAGCTGCGTTTTGACCCGCCAAAGCGCGGTTTGTTGGGCTAGCGTGAGTGTCTTCCGAACCGTGCCCGGGACGCGTCTCGATTAGGCCGGCCCTCGCCCCGCTTGGAAGAGGTGGGCCAGAGCACGGTTCAGTTGGACTCGGGCGGTCGCATGCAGTGTGAGCGCTAACGCGCTGTAGCACAGAACAGGACGTGTGACGTGCAAACCTCCTCATACGAGCAGCACGATTTCGTGAAAATTTTCGCGCCACTATGGCGACACATCTGTTTAACAACAGGCTGTGAGAGGGCTGTGGACCAAATGACACAAAATTATCCACAGAAGAAAACAGAGCGATGGACTTTATTGTGTTCAGTTCAGAGAGCGCCGCTCTTCTTGTTTATCCTGAAACCGTCGCACCATAATGACGTAAGTGTGCTCTGGGCACCGAATGCTGAAACCCTATGTGAGTGCAGGCCAGCGGAGGAGGAGTGGGGAGGGGGGACGATCGTACTCAAGGGGCCCGGATTTACATGTCGCAGACCGGTGCCTCAGTGTGAGTGCACCCTCGGGTGTACCTGTCGGAGCTGTCCCAGGTCTGACAGTAAGTGATGCAATGCTTCCTCATTCCCAGCCCAGTTTCCACATTCGCCACAGTCCTTACTGCATCGTACTTCAAGAAGGCGGGTGGATTATGGCTAGGGTTAGGAATCATGAGAAATTTTCCGGTTCTGATTCTGGTTCCCATTCAATTAAAAATATTAGTAAGAGAAAAATCCATATACTAGCGTTATACTAGCATTATAGGCTAAACTGTTTTTAGAGATAAAACTATTTACATTCAGCAATCACTGAAAACAAATCTCAGATGACAATTAACTCAGGTAACAATGTGTAATTAGACCAAAGGTTCATTTGCGCTGGAGTTCTCCTTTAAAATACTTTGCATCCTTTGGCAGTCAGATGCAGAGTAGGCATCTGAATCATTCTAGGCTGAGTATTCAAGTGCATGCCAGATGTCCCTTGTGTTGTGTGTGTGTGTGTGTGTTTGTGTTCCCCTTTTGGTAATTTTATATGTGTATTCTTTCACAGTATGGTTTCCCTCTGGTAAACCTTACGTCTTTCCCTGGGCAGATTTGCACTGTCCCATGTGAACTGCTGTGGACTGCTACTGTCAAGAGCTGTGTCTATAGAGGTTCCATCCCTGTCTGTAGAACTCATAGAGGCCTTTCCAAATGTAGCACTTCCCACTGGTCAGTTAGTATCTGGATTTTTGTCCTCCCTATGGGTCAGATATGGCATCCTTAGCGTAGAGGGCTGCATTGAGATTGAGTCCTGCTGGATCTCTTGGGAACTTTGCTGCAGGGCAGGAGTATGGGTGGCTAAAAAACAAAACTGCGGGTGGGAGGTAGCCTAGCGACATGATGGAGATTGTTATAATAAATGATGTAGAAAAAGAACCTCAAACAAGGTATTTACAGCACAAAACCTAAGCAAGGCAAATCTGACATTTATGTGTGTTTTGTCTTTCTGTGTTATCCGAGGCTCAGCTACTTTCAGACATGCTTTCTGCACATTTACTCCAGGACCAATAAAGCCTATGACAGAATACTTTAATAGCTAAAATCAAAGTACTTGAAGTGTAAAGGAATACGCAGTAACCTGTCTAAAGCTCTAGGAGTCTAATAGGGGGAATTTGCATATCATAATTAATAATTCACAATTAATAATTATTCATACAGGTTTGGATCAGCCCGGTCTTACATGTTAATAAATCCCTCAATGAGGGCTTTCTGTTAACTTTACTTATATGCATACATGTGTATCTCTGCAATTAACCACAAATTAATTGTAATAGATTGCACAGACCACGTCTTACAAGACAAGTAAAATTAATTAGCTCAAGTAATTTATAGAGCAGGGAAAACTTAATTCTCTGGCCAGAAGAATTCAGCATTCCAACTCCACAAAACATAACCTTTTTGGTATGTTTAGTTATATAGAGCATGCAGCGTTCGATCTTTCACTTCAGAGACTTGTCATGAGCAGGACCGTAATTCAATCACAAATGGTCATATTGAATTTATTAAAGTCAATAAGGCAACTAAGTAAGCATTTACTACGTTACAATGATACATGTATATACAAACATTAAACACAAACTAAGACGACGCAGGGCGTTAGACGATAAGTGAGTTGGAGAGAGAGAGAGAGAGAGAGAGAGAGAGAGAGAGTGTGAGAGAGAGGGAGTTACAGTCACCAAACAGCCAATTAATCTTTCTGAACACCATGAAAACACTTTCTTTATGCTTCTGAGAAGCTCTAAAAAGAAGGTAACGTTATACTTGCACAACATGTTTGGTCTGTGTGTGTCACGGACTCGTGGCCAGGCCCGGTTGGGCCGCACGATGAATGGAGAGGCTCTCCTGTGTGCGCGCGCGTTCAGTGGAGCGCTGAGCGCGTTCCGTGGAGCGCGGCGCTTTTGCACTGCCCGTCCTGGCGCGTGCATGGTTGGTTGCGTGCGCGTGGCTTCTTTGTTCCGTGCGGAACACGTGGTCGCTCGTTGGCATTCGGCGCGAATGTTTGAAAGGCTTAAAAGTCTTTGAGGTGACGTCACCCGAGGAAATGATGTCGGCAAAGTCCACTTCCTTTCCTCGGGAGGCGAGCTTGGTAGTTCACTTGAGAGAGGGGCGGAAACTTGGGACGATCAAAGAAGGATCCCGGTTGGGGGTCGGATCTCCGTGAGGAGATCCTTTACGTGCTTCTTGGCATGAGACGTTTGGAAGAGAGAGGGCGGAGCTGGCGCACTGCCTTTATCCTCTTGGGGACATCCATTCCCTTCCTGTTGGCTTGAGCCAATCAGGGAGATGGAGGCTGCACGCGGGAAACATTCTTTTATGGTGCTTTGTTCTCAGACCACGCGCTCCTCGTGGGAGGGGGTGTGTTCACATAAGGGCTACTATTGAAACAGTTCGATCATCCTTGGCAGTAAGACATATTAAAAACACACTTTACTTTACATCTCTGTACATATTCGGGTCGTTCATCTGATACGTATTCTAGAGACACCAAGGAGCATTATGTTACATTAAATGAACATATACTTCTGTTTACAATGCCTAAGGAAGTTATTTCTAATTCCTTTTTTATGCTGCAACCAACAAAGATATTTCACGGTGACCTGGGGAAAAACACACATACATAGAACACATGGAATATATCTGGTTAAATGTCTTTTAACACAGAAAAGTCCATCTCTTGGGTCAGAGACATAAAGCACATTCCACAGTCTTGTAACATGATCTCACTCCAGTGAGTGGAAGAATGTGTGTGGCGGTGTATGTGTGTGTGTTTGTGTGTGTGTGTCTGTGGGGGGGGGGGGGTCCGAGTCCTTGGAGGACGGTTGATTCAGTCTGGCCAAAATCACTACATCTCCCCCTTTTTACGTTAGATGAAGTCCTTACGTGGACTTCCATCGAGCCGACACCCATCACAGTGGACTGGAGGGCAGGTGAATCATGGAAGTCAGGTAGCAGGTGGTGGCTAGGCTGAGGTTCGGGCTCAGCTTGCGTGAGGTTGGACGCAGTCTCCAGTGTGGTACCCTCTTGCCTGGAGGGTCCAGTGGTGGCTGTGGAGGTTTGCGTTTGTTGAGTCTCTTGTGGAGTGTGAAAGTCAAGTGTCAAGGGCGTGGCCGATCGTACCGTAGAGGTCCCCAGCGCAAGAAAAATCAGGCTGCGGTCCAGGGATTGGAACAACAGGTGATGCCGACTCGTGCAGTGGTGCAGGTGTTCCAGGTGAAACACAGCTAGGAGAGCTATGTTGCTGAGAACAAGTTCAGTTCGGCTGGGCACCCCGTTTTCACAGTTCATAATTCCAGTTCTGGAATCAGGGTGAAATCATGGGTTTCGTAAAGGATGGGACTTGACTACGGGCTCAGTTGAGAGCAGGTAGCTGGAGTCTCGGAGCAAAGGCTGCTTGATGCTGAGTTTTGAGCAAAGTCATTCTGGCAGACAGTAAACCGTTGTCTCACGCTGGAGACCACTTGTCTGGTTCAGTAGAATGCCCGTGAGCGTTCTGGATCTGTCACAGCTCCTTTCAATTTACTTAGATGGTCTCTGAGGAGGCACTCTGTTGTGAGCTACCTTTTGGCTGAAGGATTTCAGCTCGTTTTGCTGCTGGACATGCCGGTGTTTGAAGCTGCGTTCGTGACTACGCAGCGGCGTGAGTCTCATTACTATTGCTCTTGCGTGGTGGTCGACCCTATGCTGTGTGATGTCGGACCTGGTGCGTGACTGCAGATTGTCCTCTGGTTGGCTGGAGGCACAGGAGGACCGGAACCACCACAGCAGCAGCATCCTGTGTAACAGAGACAGGGGGAGAGAGAGAGAAAGAGGAGGAAAGATTTCCACGCGGCTGTTGGCCATGGGACAGCCTGATGCCTTTGAGGATGCCGAGAGTGTCCTCTGAGTGCTGCGGTGTGCAGCTCACATGAGTGCGATGACAGGCATACACTGGCTGGTATATCCCCTTTTTGCTACTGTGGCAGCACAAGCTGTGGCGAAGTGATGTCAGCGAGGTACATAAATTTCAAGTGTTGAGGCAGGTTAGCAGCATGTGCTTGGTGCGTCTGCCGTTGTTCGTGAGTCTACGGCCGGGTTGGGCAGTTGGAGGGGTTGAGAGGTGGTTGTCTCGAGCTCATTGGTTAGTCTCGGTTTTTGGTAAGCTGAAAGGTGCAGGGTAGCAGGGTCTCAGGTATCTACCGTGGTGCTCAGGCTGTGCCTTTGTGGCTGGTTGCAGGAGTTCTTGTGACCTCTGTGACCTGCCCCAGTTAGGCCTCTTTTGACCTGTGTGACTGGAGGGGGGGAGAGGGTACTTGAAACTTGAGCTCAGACATTTTCAGATTGTTTAAAGTCTATTAAAGGCTCATAACGATCTAACAGATCTTGGCCAATCGGACGTGCCGTACCGTGAACGTTCCTCAGCTCAGGTACACTTGGTAAAATCAAGCGGCACATAGGGACCAATTGTTGGGTGAATGAGAGCTACCTGTGTTGAGACCAGATGTCGTTTTGGCTGTACAGGATTGCCACCTTCAGCTTACCTGCTTTTGGGATTTGGAGCTCGCTCTCAGTTGTTTGAGTCTTTTCAGAGACTTGGGCTTTGGCAGCCTTCACGTAATGCTGTTGGAGCCAGTGTCTAGCATGGCTTGAGGGCTAAAATCATTGCTGCTCTAGGTGGCAGGCAGAGTTTGTGCCACCCCTTTTTGATTCGGGTTCCCAAAGTCCTGGCGTCTGGGCTGATGTGTGTGGGAACACAGGTGTTGCTCATGCTCAGGCTGTCAGCTGTCAGTTGTGGTGGCTGCTTGGTGCTGTCACTTTGTGAAGTGGCAGTGAGGCTCTGTGGTGTGATGCTGGACGAGCAGTGTTCTCGGGTGTCTGTTTGGGTCTGCGCTGAGACATAGCATGTCTGGCTTGTCCTTCTTGTGAGAGTCTTGTGCAGAAACTCTTTCAGCACCTTCAGGATTTTTGCTGTCAGTGACATGGCTGCACTGTTGTTATCTGATGTGTGCTCAGATTTGTGCTTACCAGTGGCGTGTGGAGAGGGGTTCCGCTCTGGGCTGGGTTTCAGGGCTTGAGTCTCTTGGTGATGAGGTGCGGCTCAGGGCTCTTGCTTGTCTGGTGCAGCCCGATGAGCAGGCCAGGGACTGTGTCGCTCTGCTGGCTTGAGAACGGTTTACTCTCAGTGAAAGTGTGGGTGCCTCCTCGAGGCAGCTCTGGGTGGTGCTCAGAGACAGGTTGAGTTGAGGGTGTTTACCCAGTCTTTGGACAAAGTCTTTGCCGGTATCATGTGAGCTTGTGGTCAGTAGCTATGGTAGATATGCTACAGGACAGGCCAGGTTATTGGAATAACTCACTGTGGGAAATGCCATTGAGGAACAGGACTCTAGATTGGCACTCTCCATACCTGGTGACTTGTTAAAATCGGTGGAGTTTGGGCATAGAATTCTTAATGTGGCAGAGATGAGAACTCTAGTATGATTCTGGATCAGGGAGTTAAGCGATCGAAGCTTATTGCAACAGCTAATAGTCCCATTTTGGCAGTCTCTGTTTGACGGCTAGGAAGCTGTGCACCTAGCGACTGGACGTAAGACTCCATCTCAACCAAAATCTTTCATAGGTCAGTTAATTTGGCAATTGATTTCAGTGACAGTCTGGTATCATGATAAGCTTTGCTGGTTAGCTTGGTCAAATCCTTTTGGAGCCATGCCGTGAGACTGTGCAAGGCGGCTGGTTCCTTGGGAGGCTGAGGTATCAGGCTGCGACAGGGGCTCTGTGGCATTCTGGCACACTCTTGTGGGAGTCGATTCATGCGTAGACCCACGGAGAAAGTTTCAAGAACTTACTGCTAATAATGCAGGTTCCGATTCAGTGTGTAGGCATGTTAAAGCTAAGTGTTCTCGTGTCCTAGGTCTTCAGGCTGTTTGTGTCAATGTTAAGGGGCCTGAGTCTCTCTTATGTGGTTACGCAGAGGGTCCTTCCTTGGGAAGGACATAGCCGAGGTGAAATGGAGAATAGGCATAGGTGGGTCTTATTGGCTAAATTATTTCTCTGGACTTAGGCTGAGTCGGTTCACTGTAGCTAGATGCGTGTGAACGATAATAGGGGGAAAGGACAGCTTTCTTGCTAAATTCTGCTTATTGTCGATCCTCAGGACTCTAGTAGTGCCTTAGTAAATTGTTGAAGTACTTTGTTAGAGGGTCACAAAACGGTGCACTGGCTGGAACTAAGCCAAAAATAACAAATAAGGTGTCTGCTTCCTTTCTGGGCTCGATGGGAAATGGAACCACACTCTGACAAAGAGAGGCAAAGGAAATTAAATCCTAATGAGGACCGTAATGGGACAAGGGAATAGCCGCTTGCTGACAGTTATCTATCAATTGGTCAAAGGGACGAAAATAATTACCAGAGGAAAATAAAATCAAAATTAAAGCAAAAGTGAAATAAAATGATCAAAACATGGGAATGATCTGAAGTGGAGAATAAATAGTCCAGTGGCATTAGCGGCTAAACTTTGCATCTGCTTTGATCAACACTCTATGCAGTGTGGGTTGTAGCGGTTGCTGTGCTCAAGACCACATTGGGTGTGTTCCTCCTAAAGGTACAGTCGACATGCCAACCAAGAAATTCCTAATGGTTCTAGCAACTTCTTCTGTAGTTAGTTACGCAGTTCACCTGCAGTTAAACTTGAGTTTAATTAACAGGGCATCTGTGAAGTTAGTCTTCAATGGTTAGCAAGGAATCCCTAACCCTGTGAGGGTAAACCTTCACTAAGAAAATTGCAAAAACACGGAAATGATGATTCAGAAATCCCTAAGTGGTGTTGAGGGAAAGCCTCTGGATACTTTGCACTGAATACGGTGATTGGGGTTAAGAAAATAATGCTAACTGCTAGCTGTTGAGGTCTTGGTTTATACAGTTGATTAAGCTGGTTAGGTTAGCTTAGCCCAAGTTAGCTTGATGCTAAGCTAGGTTAGGTTAGCCTAAGTTAGCTTAGTGATTGGTCAGATTTAGCTTAGCTTAGCCTAAGTTAGCTTGATGCTCAGGCTAGGTTAGCTCTAGCCACCCAGGCTGGTTTGTTTACAAAAGTGACATTAGGGGTTAGCACATTCCTCCGCAAAGCAGTGCTGGTCATGGGGGAGCCAGAGGGTGTCTAGAGCAATTCACAACCAGTACCTGAAGAATGTCTGTGTATTCTACATGAATAATGCATGTTTTAACGGGTTAAAATGGGAGGCACCTAGTACTTTAGGTTATTTTCAAGAGCTTGGTTGCATCAGTAAGTTGCAAATGTGTTTTGGCATTTGCTAATTTTCTCATGGAACTCTACTACTTAGGTCTTCTATTTGGGTAAGGGAATACAATTATAAAGTCAAAGCTTTGTATTGTTCTCTGCTTAAACAACTGGATTAGCTGCTAAGCATATATAGTTACGTCTCTCTCATGCATGAATGCTGACTTTTCCGCGAGCTTGCTTCTTGATATGGTTTAATCACTTCTGCTTGTAGAGAAGCTAAAGGTAGGTGAATTGCATCAATCTAACAATAAAATTAAGGCCTTTACTTTGTTAGAAGGGGAGCAGTCGCCCAGTTTTACATTGTCATATAGCTCTGTCCATGAGCTGCTTGCTAGTAACAGAAGCACAGGTTTACTTATACCGCGATTTTGGATTTCTTTTTTTGTTTGTTTCCAAAGCGAAAAGATAGACTACAAGTTTACAAGCTGCTGAGATGATTCTTCTGTTACACAGACTTCGGCTTTAATGCTGAAGTCCTGATACCAGTTGGGAGTCTGGCCTTAAAAATTTTTTTTTTTTTTAGAGTAGAATGTACTTCGCTATTTGTTTCTGCATTTAGGCAAGCCGCTATAGATGCGTATTGCATAATCTTCTAAACCGGATGGTAGATGCACGCCTGTTGATTAACAGTAATTTAAACTTGGGTGATTTTCCACTTTGTCGTCAAGGCAAATTGAGTCATCTTGTGACTCTTCACTGTCGTAAATGTTAAGTGCCAATTTAAACAACATTTAGAAACTGTTTGTTTAAAGAGTCGTGCATAGTATCGGCCGTTGAGGCGTACATGTCTATGTTAAGATTTCCTTAGTTCAGTAAAGTGTCTAATTGTCCAAACGCAAAGTCTTTGCAACTCTTTGAACACCCATTTTCATCTACTTTTTCAAAAGTTCTACGTCCGATGTTGATCAAGGACCTTTTAGCAGAGTCTTGCACTGCGTTCGATGCAGTGTCTTCTGGGTTGCAGTTCAGAATCATTTGGGGTTTTCAGGAATTCTTACTGAGTGAGGCCTTCAGGCATCGGATGAGTGGGCCTTGCGTAGGGAGCAGGAGAACTATGGTGACTGACAGGGATAGGGGAGAGGTTTCTTGAAACTGGTGTCCTCCTCAGTTGCCAGGTTCGCTGCCAGTTCCACAGCAAACTCGTTCAAAGCCAAGTGAGTGGGTAGCACACCGGCCTTCCCTGGGTCTGTCTCTGTCTGGTGTAGATGTGCGTGTGGGCACCGACTTGCAGACAGCAGGTGGAAGGTCGAATGTCTTGTAGATTGTAGGAATGTGGCTGGTGAACCACGGGCTACCACCTCCTGCCTTTTTCAGCTCTTTTGTGTTCTTCGCTGAAATGTGCCAGACTGGGCTTAGGGGAGAACTCTCGTAGTGTGTTTCCCCTTTTCCGGCTCATACTTCTGAAGTCTGCTGGAGTTCTTGCAACTCTGTCGATCAAGGGTACATGTTCGGGCTCTTGTCTCTGCTAGAACGAGCTTGTGGATGGTCACACGGGCCTCTTGAGAGTTTCTTTCGTAGGCCGTGGCTTTCGAAAATCTCTTTAAGTTCAGCCTCTGCTCTTTGCAAAGGGGCTTCACTTTGTCGAGTTTCTCGTTGAATTCCTCTTTGGTTCTTTTCTCTGACTATTCTCTTCAGTCCGTGCTAGAAGATTCAGACAGGCAGTTGGAAGTCTTTGCTTCCTTCTGTAGCTCGGGGTCGT
>JAQIUQ010000031.1:0-132179 GCA_030378365.1 Hybognathus amarus | reverse complement strand
CATTACAGGAGGGTTCCATGACACTATTTGGAATGCAATTAATGCTTAGTTCAAATTTTGAGTTATTAGTTGTTGTCGTTTTGTATCAACTTTACGTTATAGTAAGTTCTCTTGCTTTTCTTCTTAGATTTGATATGGAAAGCTTCCAACAGGCACAGACTATGGCTTTTGCTATAAATGAGATCAAATAAGAACCAAAACCTGCTACCTAACATCACTCTTGCGCTACCAACTCTATGACAACTGTGACGCTAGGAATGGCATTTCGTGCCTGCCATATCCCTGGTTAGTGGGACAGAGGATTCCTTCAACAACCGCAATCGCACTGGCCTTTCTTTGGTGATTGGCATCGTGGGGATCCAGGATCAACTCCATCTATTGCAATTTCAAGTGTCCTGGGGCTGTTCCGAGAACCTATTGTAAGATGGGGCATGAAAAAAGTAAAATTGCACTAGATGCATATTTTCGCTCTTTTTTTATATGTTTTTTTTAAATAAATATATATCCTGAATCCATTTATTGTAACATTTTATTTCTCATCTGTTTGTGAGTGTTTACTTCATAACTCAGTTTCTCTGTCTCATGCCTTTGCTCCACTCTTTCCGCAATTAGGTTAGAGCCCACTATGCCACCTGCTCCTGTTTGAGCGACAGGAAAAAGTACCCCTCTTTCTTCAGAACTATTCCGAGAGATGCCTTCCAGGTGCGGCAGGTGCTATGGGTCAGATCTTGAGGCATTTTGGATGGACCTGGGTTGGTTTCCTGGACAGTGATGATCGACTATCGGAATCTATGCTTCTTATATCCTTCCAGCAGGAAATGCAGCAGTTTGGAAGCTGCGTTGCTTTTTCTGAAATCCTGCCCCATGATAGATGACCCCAATCGCATTCAACGTGCATTGGGAGTGATTCAGGCCTCTACAGCAAGAGTGGGTGGTCTGTTCTCCACTTCCATCCTGATCTTATGAACTTGATGGATGAGGTGGTGTTGCAAAACCTGACACAGGCAGACAGGTGATTGGCAAGCTGGAGCTTGGGGCCAGCTTCACCCTGTGTTTCACAGTCCACGTCTCTTCACCCTTCCTAGGGGGCACACTGGGCATCGCTATTAGGCGTGGAGAGATCCAGACACTGAAAGACTTTCTCCTACTATCTCTGTTCCCAGCAATGATCCAAGAAACAATATGTTGAGGACCTCCTGGAGGACATGTTCAGGTGTAGTTTTGAAAACGAGTAGTAAAAAGACAGACTGGGGAACAAGAGCTGAAAAGGATGTGCAGGTAACAGGAAGGAATCTGCAAAACGACCATCGGATACACACCACACACTCTGATGTTTCAGGGTTGAGGGCAGCGTATAATGTGTATAAAGCAGTTTACTGCCCTGGCACATGCGCTTCATGACCTAAGATGCAGTGTCGAAAGAGGGTAAAGGAACCATTCAGTGGGAACAGATGTGCCACACAGATCCAAACTCAAACCCTGTGCAGGTAAGACCTGATATTGTCTGATATTGTCTGATTTATCTGATATTGTCACAATACATCTTGGTATTGTGTAGTTACAGAAAGATATTTATGTTATATTATTTGTAAGCATAAAAAATCAGTCAATCAAGCATTTTTATCAGAACTTTGGTAATTAAAGTAAAGTGTGGCAATCATGTATGTATATTTGTTATTTTAAACTATACAGCTGGTTCACTGCCTGGACAGTAAAGCGAGCTCACTGCAGGCTTTGGGGAATCATGTGTCATTTGATAAGAATGGAGATGTCTTGGGCCATCTACGAGGGTTTCTGACCTGGCAGTCAAACTCTATGGGTCAATAAGAGTCCAAACGGTTGGTGTAGTAAATGAAGGGCAGCTTCAGGGAAAGTGCTCACACTGGATGAGGATGCATTATATGGAATTTTCAAATGAAAAGTATTTTATTTTTTAAAAATAATAATTACAGCATTTACATTCATTCTTACATTTCTGGCATAATGTAGAACAATGTAGTTTCCAAATGCCTCATGAAAATACTACAGTATACTGAGCATTCACTCTATTCATAAATAACAACATATTTTGTCCCATGACAGCCCCCACATTCTGTGTGCAGTGAGAGCTGCCGCCAGGGACCAGACAAGCAATGAGGAAAGGTCTTCCTGTCTGCTGTTTTGACTGCATGCCATGCGGAGATGGAGAGATTTCTAATACAACAGGTGATGATTTTTGTTGGTAGATATAATTTACAAATATTTTCCTCATAACCTCAACCTTGAGTTTTCTTACTTAAGAGATGCTATCCAGTGCACAATGTGTCCAGTATGAAGTTGTGTCCAATTCAGATAAGGATCAGTGTGTCCCAAAAGAAGTTGAAGTTTCTGTCCTAATGAGGAACCCTCTGGGTATCTCTCTTGACCACTGCTTCCCTGCTTGGCACCTGGTTCTGCGCTCTTGCTGATGGTCACCCTTGCACACCATCGTAACACTCCCATAGAACGCGCCAACAATTCAGAGCTCAGCTTCCTGCTGCTTTTGCTCACTCAAACTGTGTTTCCTGGTGTGTGCCACTGTTCATTGGTCAGCCACAGCTATGGACATGTCAGTTAAAGACATGCTGTGTTTGGCATAAGCTTCGGTCCTGTGCGTCTCCAGCATCCTTGTCAAGACTATGGTGGTAATAGCCGTGTTCAAGTCATTTCTCGGCTCAGAGGGGCAAAGGAGCGATGAAATGGTTCTTTGGTAGCAGCTCAACAAAGATGCACAGTTCCTGGTCCTGAAACAGCCCTCCAGGTTGTAATATGTGCAGTCTGGCTATCAACTGCCTCTCCAATACCCCATAAAAGCAACTCAGCACCTCCGCTCTTAAAATAGCATATATGAATGTGCTATTGGCTCAGTGGCTGGTTCTCTTTCTGCCGGCAACACATCGGACCTGTTGGCCGCAATAAGCTTCATGTTAGCTTTCCTGGCGAGAAACCTTCCAGATAATTTTAATGAAGCAAACTTCATCACTTTCAGCATGTTGATCTTCTGTGCTGTGTGGGGATTTGCATCTTTATTCCGGCATATGTGAGCTCTCCAGGGAAAGTACGCAGTAGCTGTGGGAAGAGTCGTTTGCCATTTTAGCTTCCAGTTTTGGGTTTACTGGTAAGCCATATTTGCTCCAAAGTGCTACATCATTATTTTACATCCAGAAAGAAACACTAAAAAAGCCATCACTGGGAATAGTAGAACCACAAAAAAGAAGAGAGTTCCAGATTATTCTGATGATTGTGTAAAAAAGTAAAAAATATTGAAATGTCTGCTGTTTTGTAGAATTATAATTACTGTAATGGGGTTTGGTTGTTATGGGAAGAACGGGAACCAGCAAACATTTCAAGACTCTGAAATGAAACAAAATGAAAGTATAAGCTAGCAGCCCCTCAAGGATGACTGCTGGTCACAAAAACACTACACAAAACACAACATAAAATCAGGCCTGTTCTCTCTCGATCTTCACTGTCATTGCTCCCCCTTTATGCTTCCGCTCTCCTGTGAGAGGTGTGAGACCGGTGCGTCTCACAGGTTCCCGTCATTTCCACCCACGCCCCTGACCTCACACCACTTTACGTCAGATTTTATACATTTAAATCCTTCAATCAATCAATCAACAAAATGTATTTCGGTCCTCACACATATTAAAAATAATAAATCAAATAAAAAAACAATATATACATACATGTTCACATGTTGCTTGTAAAATTGTAACACACAAGTTTTCATTTTGAAGTGAGTTAATTATTCATTCAGAACTTTTATTGAAATACAGTATATTTCCAGGTTTATCAATTATATACACTTGATTTAATAAATGCATGAGGTCGAAAACTCTTTGCCAATACAGTTTGATCATCAATCAACAAGGTTCTCACATAATTCATTTAAAGAAATGCTTTAAAAAATATGTATTTCATGACTTTAAGTCATGTAGCTCATTAATGTAGTCATATTAAATTAATAAAAATAAATAAAAATATTTTGTTTAAAAAAAACGTCTCAGGTTACGTATGTAACCCTGGTTAGAACGCGGTGGGAGCGGTCTGCGTGGCTGCGTTGCTGAAGCCTCTGTACAATCAGTCCAATGAGAGAGTAGGATGTCATGTGACGTCATAGACAAGGAAACTATATAGCACCCTTGAAATCAGACCGCTACAGCTTCTGAAAAGGCCTGAAGCAAGTCGATCAGGGCATGTAGGAAGTATGGCACACGAACACAGCTCTCGTTCCCCTCTCAGGGAACCAGGGTTACATACGTAACCTGAGACGTTCCCTTTCAAGGGTACCTCAAGCTGCGTTAGAACGCGGTGGGAACCAAATACCCACTACGCCATGCTGATAAAAGGAGAGGTCTAGGTCATAAAATCTGACAAATGTATGCGGTGAGGACCAACCTGCTGCATTACAAACGTCCTGAAGGGAAACATGCGAAATTAAAGCCTCAAGAGGCAGCCATACTCCTCGGTAGAATAGGCGCGGACATTCAGTAGGTGAGGAACGTCTGGCTGCCTTATAAGCCAATAGAGATAGCCTCAACTATCCATTTACTCATTACTTGTCTCGATGCCAGGCAACCTTCCTTAGTTGAACCAAAGCAGACAAACAATTGCTCTGACTTTAAGCCACAGAGCAGCTCTGTGAACGTAGGCATCCAATGCCCTAACTGGACATAACAGATTGAGACTTTCCTGATCTGGGGTATTAAAAGGTGGAGGACAGAAGGCCTGCAGCTCAATATGACCCATCACATTAGTAGGGACCTTAGGAATATAACCCGGCCTAAGATATAAAAATGCTTTAACCATACCAGGTGCAAATTCCAAACATGAAGGAACCAACAGAGCTTGCAGATCTCCAATTCTCTTAATAGAAGAAATAGCGAGAAGAAACAAAGTCTTTAAAGTGAGGAACTTTTCTAAAACCTCTTCGGTAGGCTCGAAGGAGCCACAGCCAGACCCTTGAGTACAATGGCCAGGTCCCAAGCCGGTGCTCTGGAGTGCAAGGCAGGCATCAGCCTCAATGTTCCACAGAGAAAACAAGTTATTAGAGGATATCTCCCAAAAGAAGATGCCCCCACAGGGGATCTAAAGGCAGATATAGCCGCAACATACACCTTCAAGGTTGAGAGAGGAAATCGAGAACTGTATCAACCGCGCAGTTAACAGGATTTAAAGAACGTTCTCCACGTCATGTAGAGAACAATTTCCATTTCAAATAATACAGTTTTCTCGTGGAGGGAGCTCTGGATTGAAGAATGGTCCCCACGACCTCAGTTGAGAGACCAGAACTTACAAGCTGGACCCCCTCAGAGGCCAAGCCCATAGTTTCCACAACTCGGGGTGAGGGTGAAATATCGTGCCCCCGTCTGGGTAAGCAGGTCCCTCCTGACCAGAATCTCCATCGGAGAGCCGTCTAAAAGGGATACTAGGTCCGCAAACCATATTCTGGTTCGGCCAGTGCAGGGCTACTAATAACAGATGAGCCCCTTTGATATTTGAACATTGATATCGGGGAAATGCATACAGGTGTAGCCTCGGCCACACCTGCACCATCGCATCCAGACCAAGAGGAGCTGGGTGCGTGAAGGAGAACCAAAGTGGACAATGAGTTGTCTCCTGAGTTGCAAAAAGATCGACCTGAGCTCCGACCGAAGGTCTCCCATAGGAGCTCCACCATCTCGGGGTGAAGTCTCCACTCCCTGGGCCTCAGCCCCTGTCTCGACAGAATATTGGCTCCCACATTCTGACACCTGGAATATATATTGCCCTGAGTGACAACAATTTCCCCTGGGCCCATCTTGTACAATAATCTGGACCTCAGGCCCCCTGATGGTTGATGTAAGAGACCACCGATGTGTTGTCCGTGCGGACAAGCACATGATGGCCTCTCTAGGTCTGGCAGGAAGTATTTGAGAGCCCGAAATAATGCCATCATTTCAAGTTGGTTTATATGCCATGACTGTTGATGGTCCTGCCATAGACCTGTCGCAGAGTGGCCACTCGTAACCTCCCCCCAGCCTGTAAGTGAAGCATCCGTCGAGCAGCGTGACGCGTCGACAAGGAACTCCCAAAACTGGGCCCTGGGCGAGGAACCAAGGTTTCTTCCACATGACCAAGGCACGTAGGCATTGCCGCGTGACCTTGAACGTGCGAACGGATTTCCCCTCCGGAGAAAACCCCTTGGTTAAGTGATTACGTTGGACGCAGCTGCCATGAGCCCCAGCAGTCTCTGAAACTGTTTCACAGTGAGTGGCTGGCCTAGTTTCACATTCTTTACAGTTGTGAGGATCGCAGAAATACGTGCTGGAGACTATCGTGTTTGCATAGCTGTTCGAATCCCACACTGACCCCTAGATAAGTGGTCCTCTGTACTGGGAGGAGCACACTCTTCTTGGCGTTTAGCCATAACCCCAACTTTATCATGTGTGACAGAACAACATCTCGATGTTGAACCGCCAACTGCTCTGACTGAGCTAGAATCAACCAATCGTCAATATAATTTAGTTTGCGAATGTCCTGGCCCTGGATAAGTTACTTTGAAGTAGCCTACAGTATGAATAAATACAAACAATATTTCCACAATAAAGATAATTTAATTATAATTGAAAACAAAGGTAAATGCAAGATATAGAGTAATAATTAATTAAATGTAATTAATAAATTTGCAACAAGAATGTCATATTCATTAAGCATCTTTAGGCCTTTATTTTGAAAAAGCAATAAACATGAAAAATCATGAAATTAGAAAGCTCAGTTTGTTTTCATACCAAGAGATAAAAAATAACACAATTCAATTTTATTTAAAAAAAAAAAATCAGAATTTTTTAAAAAATATGTAAAAACTAAAAATGTATAGATTCCGATTTGTGATGTGGCTGCCAGCTGTAACAGACATTCTCGTTTTATGTGTTTATTAGAGGTTGAAGTCAAATCAAATTCTGACCAACAACTCAAATTACTTCTGAATAGGATTTCTACTTCATAAATTGTATGCAAATTATGGAAATACTTTATGGAAGCTTGTTTCACAATTCTGACTTTTTCTCACAATTGCGAGTTTACTTCTCACAATTCTGACTTTATTTCTCACAATTGCGAGATGGAAAGTCAGAATTGCGAGATATAAAGTCAGAATTGAGAGTTATAAAGTCCAAATTGCGTGATATAAAGTTGCAATTGCGTGTTATAAATTCAGAATTGCGTGATATAAAGTCGCAATTGCGATATATAAAGTCACAATTGCAAGATATAAAGTCAGAATTGAGAGTTACAAAGTTCAGAATTGCGTGATATAAATTCGCAATTGCGAGATATAAAGTCAGAATTGAGGGATATAAAGTCCGAATTGCGTGATATAAGTCGCAATTGCATGTTATAAAGTCAGAATTGCGAGTTATAAAGTCAGAATTGCGAGTTATAAAGTCAGAATTGCGAGATATAAAGTAAGAACTGTTAGATATAAATTCACAATTGCGTGTTATAAAGTCAGAAATGCATGATATAAAGTCAGAATTGTGAGATTTAAACTATTCTGAGGGGGAAAAAAGTTAATTACTTTTTTACTTTTAAAGTTACTTTTTTAAAGATACTTTTTTCCTCTTAGAATTGGCCTGATCAGTCGCAATTGCGAGTTTATATCGCACAATTCTGAGAAAAGATGTCAGAATTTCGACATAAACTCGCAATTATGTGTTATAAAGTCAGAATTGTGAGATGTAAACTCGCAATTGTGAGAAAAAAGTCAGAATTGTGAGATAAAAAGTCGCACTTCTGTCTTTTTTTCTCAGAATTGCGACTTTATATCACCCAATTTTGACTTTATATCTCAAATTCTGACTTTATAACTCACAATTGCGACTTTATATCACGCATCTGACTTTTTTTTCTCACAATTGCGAGTTTATACCTCGCAATTCTGACTTAATTTCGTGAGAAAAAAAGTCAGAATTGTGAGATAAAAAGATACAATTATTTATTTTATTTTTTTATTTAGTGGCGGAAACAAGCTTCCATTATTCTTGGTTCAGATCATTTAAAGCATATATGAAAATGGAGGCGCCCTTGTATAGTCAGTAAGGAAGCTTGGCTGTCCATCTAGTGACAAAGTAAACACAACTTGTGCTAGGTCTATTACAAAGCATTCTTGAATTACAACCATTTAAGTTTGGATAGTGATTTTCATGTCTGATGAGAAAAAAGGGAGGGGAGAAGGGGTGTGGTGTGTTGACGAACTGCTCAAGATGCACAGTCAACAAACAACTTGGATTACTGCTTTTTAATGAGATAAAGTAGACAGTCAACAGAAAAAAAGAAGGAACTACTTTTACCATTTAGGTTAGCCTACTTTGTATGGATGTTAGCGATAATTAGTGCTATGGATTTGTGTTAGATCTGATATGAACACCTGCAAGAAGGAAATATGACTCAAACACGTACAGTATGGATTGTTGTGGATACAGCAGATGACGTGCATTGTTATGGATTATGTATTTCCCATGGATTATATTGGATGGCATGGAAAGGTAGGGTGACTGTGCATTTAATAATTCGTTTTTGGCATGAACACAGATTAAATTTAGCTATTTCCAGGCTGTCACTGACATTTACAGATCTGAACCAATTGCCCTGAACGAAAAACAACATTTATGACAATTTATTAGCTTGCATACCATCTAAGTATGGCTTGTTCACCTTGCTTTGTTTCTGATTGCATACTTATTAGTTTGTCTGGTCAGCAAAGTTGGTGGTATCGTTCTCGCTAACTAGCTGAATTAAGCAGAATGCAACTGAAAATGTATCACGAATTTATAATAAAATTTTGATAAAAGAATTTTAATAAAATCACGACGCAATCACGCAGAGCGTTCCTACCGCGTTCTAAATGCAGTCTCGAGGTTCCCTTGAAAGGAAACATGATTTTGTCATAGTCACCAGATTTCATCCAGCTATTCAATTCATTTCCCAGCATCCTCCTTGACCCATACCTGCACTCCATCAGCCATCACCTGATCACCATCACCTGCCTGCAATCTGCAATCATCACCAGCACCATAAAACATCACAGATCCTTGAGTTCACTGTCTGTTCTTGTTGTTATGCCATTAACTGCCTAATGCTCCTTCGGGAAAGCTACAGTCTGCCAAATGTGCCATATTGTGACGAGGCTTTGAATCAATCTGACTCCCTTCTCCACTTTGACACCTAGAGGTCACTTGCCGATGTTGATCTGAAACTACCTTGACAACAAGCGATAAAAATCCACATTTTTTTTTTCTTTTTTTTATTGTAGCTATTTTTCTAATATGTGAAGCTTGTAACCTGTAGGCTCTCACTGTGCAGAATGTTATTTTTGGTCCTGACAAAGGAATAATAAAAGAAATCAAGCCACATTGTCTCACTTTTTAGAGATTATAAATATTCATTTCTCTTCTTTGGAAGGCTGTATTGTTTTTTCTTTGGTCTCAGCAGATCTATAAAAACAATGTTTACTGATTAATAGCCATCCCTAGTTGGCCCCTGGTGGTTCCATGAAATTTCTGGATCACTGCATCTGTATAAAAGACCAAGAAAAGCATTTTACTTTTATAACATGTATCTAAAGACAACCAAATTATAATCACCAAAAACACTAAATTAACACAGATTTAGGTATATGTAAGGTGGGAGATCCTAGGTTATAAGAACATTTTCATTTCAATTAAGTTATAAAAATGTTATTTCTGAATGTTCTAGGAACATTTAAAACGACTGGTTTGTTTAGACATTGTATTAACATTATTTCTTGGTTATAAGAACGCTATTCAAAAAGTCATAAGAACAATTCTCCTGTTATATAAACATTGTAATAACGTCCTTGCTTGGTTATAAAAATGTTATTAGAACATTAAGAAATAAAAATTTTAGGTTATATTGGGCACTATTCTATTCTACAATATTAACTAATGACAATAAAATAGACCATCCTAAGTCAATGTATTGCAGCAATTCCTCTCTCAACCAGTAGAAAATGCTTTGAACACCTGATTATGCATGAAAAAAAAGGTGATATACATTTTTGGTCAAACCGGCCAGCACTACTGTCACTAGGACTGTATTCAACCAAAGAAATCCTTAGTTGACCAAAGTCTTGTCCTGCGTAACGATTAGTCGACAAAAAACGGATGTTTTGACTGAACTTTTTTAAACAATTGTCATAGAGCATTTATAAAAAACAACGAAAAACATCAAAAATAAATACAACTATAATAATACTACAATTCTTTGAAAATTAAGTGATTTTTTGGCAAAAAGTCAGGAGCTCTGTCCTAGGTCTGTAGACAGTCACAATCGCGCACCTGTCCTGATCACTCCACACGCTAACTTACAAAAAATAACTGCTATCTGCCACATAATGCAAAATCTTAACAAAAGCTCTCGTTTATACAGGCTATTTTCTTCTTTACTTACAAAGCTATGGGTTAACTTTTGTCCAGCTGATCTAGGCGTTTAAAAAAAAAGCCTAAAAACAAAACAACAAATAGGCTGTGTTGTAGGAAGGCTGCAAGGCATAGGTTTATTTTCATTTTGTTACTTTATTTAGGCTATTTTCAAATGCGTCAAGTGTACAAATAAAAAACGAAAACATATTAAGAAATCACAATCATGATAAAGCCGTTAAAAGGGCTGCTCACGTCTTTTGCGCGCTCAAGTTCCATTTCAAATGTAGGCACGCGATGTGCGTGCTCATAATGGAGCAACTCGGTCGCCTACCTCCACAGTCTTGTAGTCTTAGTTTTAAAATGCAGCCAGACAAAAGATTTAGATTTCGAGCTAAAGCCAAAACAAGTAGCGTTTTACCTAAATGAATACAGCAAAATGACCTACCAGTATATCCCTTACTGAGCGCGAAGCAGCAGCGCAGCCAGCCACAGGTGCGGTTCCCGAGTGTATTATGTGTGTGCGCTAAACTGTGGCGCAGTTACAAAAAATAGCCTATTTTAATAAAGCATTTAAAGTTGGAGATATAACATAGGCTAATTATATTTAGAATACAGTAATAAATAACTTATAAATGAATAAATATCAAGGAGTAAATCATTGAAAATGTATTTCTATTGGTAAAAAATAAAATAAAAAAAAATGCGACTGGTTCGACCAATAAGAATGTCAGTTGACCAAGACGGCATTGACTGATTAGTCGACTAAACGACTAAAGTTGACAGCCCTAACTGTCACATTTGGTTTTACACAATTCAAGCCCATTTAACCAAGTAATATAGATAGTAGGGGTGTCACGATTCTCCAAATCCTCGATTCAATTCCATTTTCGATTCTTAGGTCACGATTCGATTCGATTCTAGATTTTTATCAATCGGCCAATCAGGATGCTCTCTTTATTACATGTGCTTTACGCCCATTTCACATATACTCCGTGAGCAGTCAGTGCGTATGCGGTGCATGTTGCAGTGTGTACGGTACAGGGCAGCACGTGCTAAAGTGCTTTCACATATGCTGCGTTTTTAGTGCATAACTGATTCGCGGCCATACCACAAACACATACTCACTATTTTTATTTAAAATTCTGAAGATATGCAGCAAATTTTATAAAAAAAAGGTTTTGTCAGCATTGCGATTCTCTTTGTACACTTATACAAACTTGAATGGACGTATGCACATTTAAACACAATATAAACAACGTAGGTCTTACATGCATTACTTCTATATATATATATATATATTAAGTTTCTCAAGCAAATGTTCAAATATTTAACCATGTAGGCTACTTATATTAAAATCGCAAACACTTTAAATTAAAACTTAAAATTCGCAAAACGGCCGACTCTCATGCCTTTTCTTTTGCATTTAAATTTTAATACAATAAATCTTGCATGTCACAAAGAAGTTTTTATTCTACCTCCACAAATGAGACAAGTGTCGTTCATTATGTCCTTGTTGAGGTAAATTGTAGTTTTCTTTGCTAAAAACCCGGTCTTAAAGTAAAAAGATGAAAAGTAGTATTTAATTAAATACTTTTATGGTGAGATTACTACATTTGATTGAATTAAATGCATTTATAGTGAAACTAAATATCTGATGACAAATCCGGTGACTGTGCAGACCATGGGAGATGTTCGACGTCACTTTTATCTTCATCAAACCCTTCTGTCACAAGTCTTGCTGTGTGTGTTGGTGCATGATCATGCTGATACACGGTTTGAGCATCTCGTGCTCATGATCCTCGGCAGTGTCGTGTCCATCACAAGATGAAAGTGACGTCGAACATCTCCCATGGTCTGCACAGTCACCAGATCTGAATATTATTGAGGTGTTTTGGACGTTGAGTCAGAAAACGTTTTCCTCCACCAGCATCATATAATGACCTGGACACTGTTCTGGAAGAGGAACGGCTCATAATCCCTCTGGTCACTGTGAAGGACTTCTATCTGTCATTCCCAAGATGAACTGATGCTGTATTTGGATGCAAAAAGAGGCCCTCACCATACTAACAAATTGTTGGAAAACCAGGTGTTTCAGTTTCATTGTCCAACCCCTGTATGACTCCCCAGAAAAGGAGTCTGTAAACTCCAGGAGAGGAGTTAAGGCCGCATGCATTGACTCAAGGACGTCAATATCCTGCCACGTTGGGATCAGGTGCCTGTCAGAAGACAGAACTTCAGCGATGGCCTTTTGTTGCTCTAGGACCCTTGTCACCATCTTTTGTCTTGAGCCCCACCTGGTTAGTGACTCGGTGACCAGCTGGTGTGTGGGAAGATGGAGACGTTCCTGTGCTTTAGAGAGCGCACTCTTTTTCTTTCACAAGTAAGAAAAGGCAGATACCACTTTCTTGCACACACCTACAGCCCTCTCCACTCTTTTATCTTTTCCTGCAGCACCTGCAGAAATATAATGTCAGCGTAAATAACTGATAATAGATCACACACAGAAGCACACACACGCACACTCAAACACACAGATACACACACACACAGAAATACACAAACACACACATAAACACACACACAAACACACACACACAGAAACACACACACAAAAACAGAAACACACACACACACAGTCATGTCAGTGTGTAAAGCTGTCTCCATAAATCATAATAACATAATATAACTCATAATAATATAATAAATCATAAAATAATATAATATAATAATTATAATATATAATCTCAATTACTGGCTAATAAAATCACCCTAAGAACCAACAGTGATGACGAGCATTAAAATGACAAAGCTACTCACCAATAGCAGAGTGCAAACGATGGCCAAAACACTGCAGCCGTGTCTCAGTTGTTCAGTGAAATCACCTTCACTACATTTGCCCCGCTGTCTGTGGTGATGCAAACCATTTTGTCTTCAATCAGACTCCAGGACAACAGTGCCTTCAACAAACCTTCTGCTATCACTTCTCCTGTGTGATCTTCGGGGAAATATGCAGTCTCAAGGCATCTGGTTTTCAAACTCCATTCATTGTCGATGAAGTGAATGTTCAAGCTAATGTATGGCTCAGAAGTATGGCTTGACCAAAGATCAGAGGTTGTTGCAAAGTATTTGGCTGACAATATTTCTTGCTGCACAGATTCTTTGCACATTACATACAACTTAGGAATGGCAGTCTTAGAAAAGTACTTTTGGCCAGGAAGAACATAGCGTGGGTCAAGCACGTGTATGAGCTTTTTATAACCTGGCTTCTCGACAATGCTAAGTGGAAGCATGTCTTTGGCTATATGATATGCCACTGCCTCCGTTATATCCTTTTACCGGTTTGATTTGTTTGTCATAAGGCACTGATGCAAAATACCTCTCCATGGTGGTCTGCTGCTTGTGCGGTGTTGCGGCTGCAGATGTTGTTGGTTGAATACTGCTGTGCTCTAAAGGCCGAGCGGGCGAGCGAGCTGACTTTTCCTCTTTTATTTACAATTTCCTCGCTTGCTGCGGCACAAATTTTCTGCTTATCAGTCGGCGTTTACTCCAGCACCACGAGACAATGATATGGCGCAACTCAACATGACACTGTTACATGATTGGCTGTTAGCGTGTCACTCCCTACGTTGCTAGGTTACCAGAGAGCGAGTGCCTTTGTTAATGCAACCAAACTTGCTTTGCAACCTGTGGTTTCTTCTGACGAGAAAAAAAATCATCAAATGTTTTATCGAGCACATTTTTTATTGATATCGATCACGTGTCTATCGCTGACACATATCGTTATCGTTTTATCGCCCAGCCCTAGGAGATCTGCAAGCTCTTTCGATTGCTCCTTCATGTTTGGAATTCGCACCTTGAAAGGGAACGTGTCAGGTTACGTATGTAACCCTGGTTCCCTGAAAGGGAACGAGAGCTGCATTCGCCTGCCATACTTCCTGCATGCCCTGATGGACTTGCTTCAGGCCTTTCCAGAAGCTGTCGCGGTCTGATCTCAAGGGTGCTTTATAGTTTCCTGGTCAATGACGTCACCTGACATCCTACTCTCTCATTAGACTGATTGTACAGACGCTTCACGACACAATCACGCAGAGCGCTTCCCATCGCGTTTGACAACGCAGCTCTCATTCTCTCTCAGGGAACCAGGGTTACATACGTAACCTGAAACGTTTGTGTGTGTGTGCGTGTGTGCATTTAGCTAGAAAAAGCGCTTCTCACTGCATTGTTTTCTTTCAGTTTGATTCATGCGTATTTTATGCACAAACATGAATCTTTTGAATTTTACGCATCTTTGACATCTTTTTTAGCAGTCTATGTTTCAAAGTTAATTGATAACTTCTCACGTATGAAGAACACAGCCATGCAGTCAGTCCTTAGACAATAATAACCAAGTCTGCCTTTCATACAAGTGTGGTTGATGCAAAGGTTATAAACCTATGCACATCTTTGGTGCGGCAATTTTAAACTTGACAAGATGAAGAAAAGCTAGTGGGTCTGCAGACACCCATGACAAGAGGAGGAGTACAAGTACAAGTGTGGCGAGCATTCTGGAAAATGAAGGATGTATTTCTATGAAAAACTCTTCCAATCAAACTCAAACTAAACATCTTTGAAGCAGCATTCATCTCCATCCTCCTGTACGGCTGCAAAAGTTGAATTATCAACCAGAAAATGCAAAACTCACTCAACAGCTTCGCCACCAGATGCTACAGAATCATGCTCGGCATCAAGAAGATGGATCAAATAAGTAACGTCTCAGGTTACGACTGTAACCTATGTTCCCTGAGAATAGGGAACAAGACAATACGTCGAATGACGCTATGGGGAAACGCCTCAGGCGAGTCAGGTGTCTGAAATCACTATCAAATCATGTCAATCTCATTGACCGGCGACAGCCTGTGAATCATTAATGAATGATTAACGTGCGACCTGGAAGTATATAGGGGCGCCTTGCATCATGACAAATTACCTTAACGTCTGAAGGGACTGTACGGCAGGCAAGCCCCGAGGCATGAAAGGGAGACGTATTTGTCCGTTCCCTATTCTCAGGGAACAAAGGTTACAGTCGAAACCTGAGACGTTCCCTTTCGAAGGGAACTCAACAATACGTTGAATGACGCTATGGGGAACGAAATACCCACTCCGCCATGCTAAGGGGAGTGCATGCCCTCAGGCAGTGACAACTGTCCGAACCAGCAAATTCAAATGAAATGCTAGAACCACTCACCCTCAGGTCACACTGGGCTGTCAGTGACATCACTCCCTACGGTCATAGCCTAAGCTATAAGCCTCAAAGGAAAACCTCCATCACAGTTAAATGAAAGGCCTACCTGGGCCTGCTCAAAGGGCTAGGACCAAAACTTCAATTAGAAGGGGTCCTTTCTAGGGAATGTGGCTAGGGAACCCGAAGGAACCCCAGCCAAGGGGAACGCACTCACCCCGAAATGCCACCAGAATGGTCTGACCTGGCGTCAGATACATAGACACTTAGTATGGCCACTTCCTGTCTGTCCGAGACAGAGCCTCTGGAATATGCCTTAGGGTAAGGCATCCAAACCGAGGGACTGTGAAGCTGGTAGTGAACCACTCTGCCCGTATCTCAGAGACAGGATATCCTGGAGAGTATGACTCAGCATAGTGCTTTACAACCCTTGCTAGCGAGGGGAGTTTCTCTGCTCGATCCACGGATCAACCCAGTGTCTGTGTTTCAAAACACTGAGGAGGCCTGTGAGGGCC
Organism: Hybognathus amarus; assembly: GCA_030378365.1. Classification (NCBI taxonomy): domain Eukaryota; kingdom Metazoa; phylum Chordata; class Actinopteri; order Cypriniformes; family Leuciscidae; genus Hybognathus; species Hybognathus amarus. The sequence continues at coordinate 116,004 of JAQIUQ010000031.1, read as the reverse complement.
TAGGAATGAAATGCCACCAGGCGTCACCACAGAAGACACTACAGTCTGGCCACTTCCTGTCTGTCTGAAGACAGAGCCTCTGGAAAGTTGCCTCAAGAAAGGGAGGCATCCAACCCGAGGGACTGGGAAGCAGGGAGTGAATCACTCGGCCCGGATCTCAGAGATGGGATATCCCTGGAGAGTAGTGCTTTACAACCCTTGCTAGTGAGGGGAGTTTCTCTACTTGATCCACAGATCAACCCAGTGTCTGTGTTTCAAAACACTGAGGAGGCCTTTGAGGGCCTAGGAATGAAATGCCACCAGGCAGGCCTAACCTGGTGTCACTACGGAAGACACTACAGTCTGGCCACTTCCTGTCTGTCCGAAGGGAAAGGGAACCAAGCTATATACAAAGCAGTTGAAAAGAACCAGCTTCTTTTCAACTGCTTGGAAAAGAAAGATTTCTCGGATGCAGAGAAATAGGTAGGCTTCCGGTGTCATGGCGGCAGCATAGCATACCTCTGCGTCCACCTCTCCTCATATTTGAAATAATTTAATGTCTGTGTGGTCATTCTTCCACTTTTTTCCCCTTTATAACTTAACTTTAACTTTAAAAACGTATAGCCAGGATTAAATACGAAAAACAAGACAAACCATTGCTGCGCAGAGAAGCGCGATGGATGAACTTCAGGGAGAGTCTCGGCGAGCAAAATGCAGCTCTAGTGAAAGTAATTGAGGTGACCATGGCGAAATACTTTAAGGAGGCCAACGAGAAATCAGAAGCTTGTTTCAATAGACTTGAGAAACGAATTGATAATATGCACGCAACTCTCTCGCGGCACACGGAAGAGATAAAGAACATTCGCACTGAATCGGTGAACCTCCGGGAACGTATGGCCAATGTGGAAAAATCGGCTGCCCTAAGTTTGAAGAATCTACAAACCTATGAAGCTAAACTAATTGAGATGGAGGACAGGGCACGTCGGGATAACTTGCTTGTATTTAATCTCAAGGAAGGAGTTGAAGGGGCGAATGCCCGCGCCTACCTAATGGACAAGATCTTGGAATGGTTTCCGGCCCTCCTGATCCTTGCTGCCTGAGCAGATGAGGTGTCATCGCCTTGGTAAACCTCCTACGCATGGTTCTGTAAAGACCCGTCCTCGTCCGCTTATGATTAAGTGCCTCCGTTTTACGGATCGAGACTGCCTGCTTGGTGAGGCGAGGAAAAGCCCTCCTGAGGTGGATGGCGAACTACTGACATTTACCGCAGATTATAGTGAGTCCACAACAAGGCGTCGGAAGCCGTGCTTAAAGATCATGTATGACGCCCGCTCCCGTGGATTCGAGGCTTTCTTCTCTAACCAGCTACAATCAAACTTTCACCGGGGAAAGATATTTATACGTTTCAAGAGGTGAGCGAGGCTGAAAAGTTTGTTGCTTCCCTGAAGGACTAAAAGCATTGGTTTGGAGGATAAAAATCTACAAAGGGTAAGACTGATCTAAGAAGTATATCTCAACAATAGTTCCTAAGAGCTGCTCGGACTATTAAATATTAATAGCGGCGTGAAAATAGGCGCCTAGCGTTTTTTTTTTTTCTTTATTTTATACCTGGATATGAGCTGTCTATATGTGTTTTTTTTTTCTCTCAATATTCAGGACATGTTTAGTGGACAGCAAGTTTTTCTGTTAAGTGCTATGGTTAAAATGTCTTGAGAATCATATTGATGTGTTTAATTAGCTATGGTGCTCTGACCCGCAGCATAAAGGCAAACCTTATATTTGTTTTGAGGGTGGTGGGGCTGTGACTGTCTTCCATACACACCACTACAAAATGTCACCCAGTGCAGTCTCACCACGGAAAGAGGGGTTGTGTGCCGAGTACGGACCCAGCCTTGTACAATGTCAAGCTGTGGATGTACAAAGAGAGAGGAGAGCAACCTGTATTTAAACCACCATTAAAAATATAACACCCAGTAGATACCCAATGCAGGACATCAATTCTAAATCACATTGGGGCATTTGACATCTTGACATTGACTAAAAGAAAACAAACTATTTGACAAAGAAACATAAAATAAAAATAAATGACAACAATAGAAAACAGTGGCTGGCCTGGTCCGCTTTGCAAGTTTACACAAAGTCCTGTAGCAGTAATGCAGCAAAGAGGGGGGGGGGATTCCGATGCGTATCTCCGGGTCCCTACAACTACAGCAGCTGAATTTGTGGCTAAGTCAGCTGTGAACATCAATCTTTTCCAGTTCCCTCCAGGGAGGACGAGAAAATCAGGTCGGACTGTCACCCTGCAAGGTGTGCTCAGTAGGAAGCAGAAAAAGACCCTCCTCTGAGGCTAGCAAGCCTTTTATCACTTCCAGATTAGTCATGTGATCTTACAACAAATCACATGATCCTGGGTGTTGAGTGAATGTGCTGCAGCTGTGTTGTATGCCTGCCTGAGTAAATCCCCACACTCACTCCTCCCAAAAGGTGCCGTCGCCCCTGACGATCAAACATCGACCCCAAGGAATGCAGCAGCCCCTACCATCCCCACATTGGCATTGGATACTGTGGATCTTGGCAAATTGTGAGGATTCTGGTGTTTCCCAGCTGTTGCCCGTCTGGTGCGTCCTAAGACCTGGCGACCTGCCTTGAAGTTGGTAGTTCCCCACCTCGTCATCATCATTCGCCCTCGTCCCAACCGTCATCCTCTCCTACTGGTGCTTCAGGCACCTCAGTTGGTGGCAGTTCTGTAGTGACAGCAGCAGTTGGAATAGGCCTTACTTCTTCTATCCAGCTTAGGACATCCTCATCACTGCAAGTCAAGTTGCTTTCTGGGCAAGTAGATTTTGTGCATGGCTGAGGGACCTTTGGTACTGATGGTATAGTCTCTAACTGTGATGCTCTAATCTCTGATCTATGGACTTGCCGGACATTACCAGTTCCATCAACCATTGTTACAGTGTAGGGTCCACCAGGGTCAGTTGGTGCCCTGACAACTTTGTACAGTACTGGTGACCAGACATCCTGGATCTGGCGGCGACCATGGCAACGGTGATCTTTTAAGTAGACCAGTTGACCCTCTCTAAAACCCTTGTCACACACCTGTTGGTTATGGTTTCGCTGCCGGTAATCTGCTGCTTCCTCCATGTTCTTGCGGGCCAGTCCACGAGTAACCTGAAGTCGTTCCTGATGCTGTAAGACCCATTCATCCCAAGAGCTTGTTTCCTCTGTGTCAGTAGCCCCCAAGAGGAAATCCACAGGAAGTTGGGGTGTCACGCCAAACATCAATGAGTAAGGGGAATGACCAGTAGAGCGATGGGTAGAGGTGTTGTATGCCCACACCAACTGGGAGATGTACTTTGGCCACGCCCTTTTCTTTTCTACAGTGAGTGATCATAGGAGGTCATGAAGGGTCCTGTTGCTGGACCACAGAAGAAGGAAAAATGATGACATCATCCAGATATAAAAGCACTGAGTGAAAGCTCTGGTCACCAAATATTCGCTCCATGAGCCTCTGAAAGTTTCGGGAGCATTACAAAGTCCAAATGGCATCCTTTCAAATTCAAAAAGGCCAAAGGGGGTACAGAATGCAGTTTTTGGCTTGTCTCTCTCAGCAACAGCAACTTGGTTATAGCCACCAGCCAAGTCCAGAGTTGAAAACCACTAGGCACCTGACAAGGCGTCCAAAGACTCCTCAATACGAGGTAATGGGTAAGCATCCTTTCTTGTCTTGGCATTAAGTTGGCGGTACTCTCCAGTTTTCTTCTGCACCAGGACAATGGGTGATGCGTAAGGGCTGCTACTTTCCCTAATCACTTTGCTATCCATAAGCTGTTTAATATGGTCTTTCACAGCCTGCCACTGTGTAGGGGTATTCGCCTATATCTTTGTCTGACGGGTGCATCATCTAAAAGAGGGATCTCATGTACAATTTCATCAGTGCAACCCAGATCTCCATCATATTTAGCAAAGACATCACTATACTTCTCTAACAGCTGTTTTGCTTGGCTCTCTCTACAGGTGGAAGTTCTGACCAGTGTAAATCTGCAAGGGCTTCTGAGATGGGGGCAGGTGGCTTACCAGCAGTATGTCTATTAACTAGGGCAACCTCTCCATTCTCCCCTCAAACCTCAATGGCTCTGCCTGAACGTCAACTACTGAGTGTAACATACCCAACACCTGCTTTGAATGGACTGTAGCACCAGTAGCTCCTACATTGACTATCGGAACAAATGTCACACCATTAGAAACCCGTAGTAATGACGCAGACAACAACAAACCTGGGGCAAGATCTGAGCCTCCAGGTTCCAACAACATTGTGGCAGGTGGCATATGTGGGACTTTTGGGCAGGTGACCTTAATAAACTTAAGTGACCCCGCTGGTATAAACTCCCCACCCTTTTCTAAAACCCGCACCCGACCCTCATGAGTTAAATGGCACACATCTTGGTGACGACAGTAGCGGAGAGCAGACTCCCAACAGGCCTCTGCCTGAACAGCACTTAGCAAAGCAAATAAATCTTTACCCTGTTGTACAAATAACTCCCTATAACACTGAGCAATGACATTCATTCCTAACAGCCCAGGAATGGAATTTTGTTGTAATGTGCGAGGTGCATCTTTCACCACCAAAACCCCCCGTCCTGGAAGAGTTCTAGCCAGTACTTGGAGATCCAACTCTCTGCTCTTTAGCTCTCTCGTCTTAATAAAACATCACGTACATGCTCCATAAACTGATCTCTAACTAATATATCTGGGTCCGTCAACCTACTAGGGTAAGCACGCTTAATTTCTTCAATTAAAGCCCACAAAGAGTGTGAAAATTCCTTTAGAGATTCCCCATCTTTTTGTTATCTATCAAAGAATTGTCGTTGCAGGCTGACAAATGAGGAGGAGGAAACATAAATCTCTTTTAAGATTTTTAAAATTGTGTCCGGATTCTCCCGCTCAGCCAAAGGGCGAAATCTAATTTCAGCTTTTGCTTCTCCTTCCAAATGGTCATAAAGGAAGAGGGCCTTCTCTCTAGCACTCATATTTCTATCCCTCACGCATGACTCAATATTTTCTATCCAATCATAAATCAGTATATCAGATTTAGATTTTGAGCCAGAGAAGTGGGGGCACTTCCTTCTCTCTGAATATAAACAAAACGTTCAGGCTCTAGGTTGTGGACCAGAAAAATTGGTCAGTACAAATCGCCACTGGGGGCTGTCCCACCAGCAACAATGCCATTACCAGAGGTACTTGCGCTGGCACCTCTTCCTCTCTGAAGTTGTTCATTAGCCACTTGTAACCTCTGCACTTCCTCCTGAAGAGTCAAAAGTTCCTCTGGCGCATGTTCCTCCACCTCACTCATTTTACCAGTTTAACAGCCTCACTATCACAGAAGAGAACATAAAACAAATGCCAAAGACATGTAAAACAAAACACTTCAGTTGAGATGTAGTAGTCACTAGCCTTTGGTTCCCATCGTGATTTGTCTTGGCCGTCCAATCGTAGTCTTCTGTTGTCCAGAGCCAGCCACTGTTTCTATTTTAACAATAAAAGAACACACAAGCAAAAGTATGCAAGCAATAAAAAATGTCAAAAAAAAAAATAATTAACACCCTGCCGAACTACGCCAAAATGTGGTTCCTAATAGGGTTGAAGGAACACCTTTTTCTTGGACCTGACTATGCCACCTCCTGGCAAGGGCAGGAGGAACCCTTTCGAACCCTTAGTATATAAGGTTGTACGTCGTGAACTCTGATTACCCCCGAACAGGAACAAGAGACGTGTTCTACAAAAGTAAGTAAAGTGTTTCGTTAAAATCACAGTTAAAATACCAACGGCATAGGTAAAATTAGCCTGATAATAAACTGGCTGGGGGAAGCAGTGTTACTCTCCTCAGGATAAGAAAGGTCAGGTCAGCTCGGACACACCACCCGGATTAGTGACTGTGGTAGACAGAAGAGGAAAACAACAAACCAAACACCAAGTAGTACATGCCCTATACACTTAGCATCTAAACTATTCACTACAAATTACCATGCAGTGTCGAAGTTGAGTATACACACCACTACAAAATGTCACCCAGTGCAGTCTGATGTGTATCTCCGGGTCCCTACAACCACAGCAGCTGAATTTGTGGCTACGTCAGCTGTGAACATCAATCTTTTCCAGTTCCCTCCAGGGAGGACGAGAAACTCAGGTCTGACTGTCACCCTGCAAGGTGTGCTCAGGAAGCAGAAAAAGACCCTCCTCCGAGGCTTGCAAGCCTTTTATCACTTCCTGATTAGTCATGTGATCTTACAACAGATCACATGATCCTGGGTGTTGAGTGAATGAAGTGCCGCAGCTGTGTTGTATGCCTGCTTGAGTAAATCCCCACATTAAGAAGAGCAAAGGTGTTCTTATAGCTGCAAAATGTAACTTAAACTATACAATTCTGGGTACAGGGGATCTGATGATGGTCGAATTACTTTCTGCAAAATAGTTTATAATGGTATTAAAATTGCACTGATGAGTGTTTATGCTCCAAATTGCTTTGACCAGAACTTTTATAACTCATTGGCCTCTATTTTAATAGATCTTCCAGAATGCCAGCTTTTAATAGGAGGTGACTTTCATGCTGTATGGCTTCATGAGGTTGATAGAACAGGGGCAGTAGAGAGCAGCGATCAGCGATTAGCATCTATTGCATTGAATAAATTGTCTACTGACTTTGGAGTGATTGATACTTGGCGAATGATGAATCCTTCTTCCAGAGAATTTTCTTTTTTCTCATCTCGCCATAAATCTTTTTCTAGAATAGACTACATCTTATCATCCAAAACTCTTTTCAATGACATTTGCAGCACTGAAATGACCCCAATGGCTTTATCTGATCATAGGATTGTTTTATGTAGTTTTACATTAAAAGCTGCTCAATCTAGGGCAGTTCGTTAGCGATTTAACACATCTTTGTTTCAGAATAATATTTTTATACATGAGCTGGAGGCGGAGTTGGAGGAATTTATTAAAATAAATGGGCCATCAGTTGATGACCCACGAGTGCTATGGGATGCAGTTAAAGGGTACATTAGGAATAAAACTATATCTTTTGCATCTTATATTAATAAATAAAAAAAAACATCATATAAATTGGTATGCAATTTCTTGAAGTCAGAAATTGCAGCTCTTGAACATGAAATCCTAAGTAATCCCTCTTCAAAAAATATTTGTAAGCGACAAAAATTAGTCAATGAACTTGGCAGTTTGTTAACAAGGGAAGCAGAATTTAATATCTTTCGTACTATTCACTACTGTTACAGTGCTCTGTCCCAGCCGTTTGCTCGCTTATAAATTAAGGAAAAATGATGATCTAGCAAAGATACCAGCTATAAGGACTCAACAGGGGATATAACATCTGACCCGGAATGCATCAATAGTACTTTTCAACTATTTTACCAAAGTCTTTATACGTCAGAGGTACACCATGATGATAAAGCCTGTTCTGAATTCCTTAAATCTCTACATCTTCCTAAATTGCCTCCTGAGGCTGTTTGTTCCCTTGAGGCACCAATTCAGCTAGAAGAACTGAGATCAGCTATTAAAGCAATGAATAAAGGCAGGTCTCCGGGCCTGGATGGAATACCACCAGAACTGTTTGAGACCTTTTGGCCTCAGCTTGGTCCTCGACTGTTGAATATGCTAAACTTCTCTATTGATAGAGGTTCCTTCTCTGCTAGCTCAAATATTGCAATAATATCTCTATTACTTAAGAAGGACAAGCCACCTGATGACTGCTCTTCCTATAGGCCACTAAGTCTTTTGAATTGTGAAGTCAAGAAATACGCGAAGATTTTAGCTACACGCTTAGAGCGATATATGACTCACTTAGTTCATCATGACCAAACTGGGTTCATCAAATCTAGATTAGCTTCGGATAATGTCCGTTGCTTGCTTCACATCATAGACTTTGCCTCCAATTCAGAAGATCAAAATGCCATCCTCTCCTTAGATGCCGAGAAGGCTTTTGATTGGCTGGAATGGTGTTACCTGTGGTCTGTTCTTTAGGTCATGGGCTTTAGTGATAGTTCTATTTCTGTGATAAAGTTGTTGTATACCAACCCCTCTGCAGTCGTTATAACAGGCAGCAATTGTTCAGCTAGGTTTCCAGTTTTAAGATCGTCTCGTCAGGGTTGCCCTCTATCTCCACTTTTATTTTCTTTATCTTTGGAACCTGTTCCCCAGACAATACGACAGTCGGAGGCTTTAGAACCTATTGTTATTCAAGATACACTACATAGCATTTCTTTGTATGCAGATGACATTTTAATTTTTACAAGAAATCCTTCTAAATCCCTCCCACATCTTTTTAAAATCCTTAAGAACTTAAGCAGTATGTCAGGTTACAAAATAAACTGGACAAAATCAGCCTTAATGTTGTGGGGGACTGGATGACCAGATACCACTTTTTAATATTCCAGTGGTTAGTAGTTTTACATATCGAGGAGTGTCCATCAGTCCTTCACTTAACTTGTTAACTGCTGACAATTATAATAAAGTTCTAAAAAAAGTTGAAGGGTGACCTGAATAGATGGGGGATACTCCCTACTTCCTTTCAGTCAAGAATTTCAGTTATTAAGATGAACATTTTCATGTTGCTCAATCCCCTATCTTCAACAATCATTTACTTTTAATTGAGAAGAAACCTATTGTGTTCCCTCAATGGAGCAATAGAGGAGTTTGTGTCCTCAAAGATATCATAGGGGAACAGGGTCTCCGTGCATTCCATGACTTGGAGAAAACATATAATTTACCTGGCACTTCTTTTTTTTATTTACAGTTACGCACAGCAATGCGTGCTCAGGGTGTTCCTTGGGTATTAAGTTGGGGAATCATCCCCTTCATGAAAGTTTTGCCGCTAAGGGAAAAATTAAAGGTATTGTCTCAGAGTTATATAAGTTTATAACTACAGCCTCTTATAAGCCTTTATCAGTTATTAGACTCTGGAAGATAGATATCAACATCTCTGAGGATCCAGACTGGTGTGCGGTTTGGTCAAATATTTCTTTTTAGTTAACTATTAATAATAGGCATCTTCTCTTGGCTGGTTTGACAGCCGCCAAAAATGATAGTTTGTCCCTGGCGGGGGGGGCTTTGGGGGATTTGCATCCAATGTAATGTTTAGTTCTGTTATGTAATTATTATTCAGAATATTGTATTGACCTATGTGGTTTCTATAATATGATGGAGGAGGCTTGATTTTTTAATTATTTTATTTATCTATTTATTTATTTATTTATTTTCTACTTCAATGCTCTGTTCTGTGTTTTATGATGTATTGCGGATCTTTGTGGATTCCATAATGATGGAGGTAGGATGGAACGGGTGGCAATGGGAAAGGGTTGATGTGTATGTGTGTGGATATGTTTGAGTGTTGATTATGTTTTTTTTTTTTGCTCATACCTTGAGCGAGTCTAGCTAGGGGCTGGAGGGTGGGTTTGGGCTGGGTAGGATATGGGAGGAGAAGAGAAACTGCCATCTGCACTAGCAACACTGTGTGCCTCTGTAATATTGGTAATGATGACGTAGCCAGCCTATTTTTCTTCTGTGAAAATGTTTCCCTATCCAGTGTGTTAATGATGATTGTAAGAAAAATAAAATAAATAATTGATCACAAAAAAGAAAAGAACCAGCTTATCCTTCAAATCCAACAAAGGCAGTTACACTTTGTCGGCCACTCACTTAGAAGAGACCCAAATGACCAAATTAATAAATATGTGTTATATGCACCCGAAGAACGACATGGCAAACGAAGCCAAGGAAAGCCACACACATTATACATACATACATCGGCAAACTAATCAACAATGACATGCCACCAACAGCTGACGAGATGTGAAGAGCTGCTAGTAATTGAACAGAATGGAGAAAACTTGCGAACCGACTCCAAACCTGTTTTGTCCGCAGCCGATTGATGATAATTACATCTGTAAGGAGCATGCATTGCAATTCTGCAGCTACTGCAAATGAGCTGAAGAATGACCCCATTTTGTTAGTTGAAAAGTTTTTTATGCAATTTTGATATGTTTTATGTTTATAGAATACATTTTTATTTTTTATAGAAAAAGTAACAATTCATGTTCATGGTGATCTTGTAATTTTGCTTTAGCAAATTTTGTGTGTAGTGAGACAGGCACAGGTTATAATCACCTAGTAGAAATCAGGAAAATGTTTGCAGTACTACAGATGTTTGCAGTATGTCAATGCAGTATTTTACCCAAAGGCTTGGTAATGATAGGGTATTTGAATTGAAATTATTATTTTATGATATTATGACAGGGGTTTCAAAAATTGATATTTTAATGGGTTCAAATAGGACCAAATTTGTCCTTGCGCTATGTGTGATTTTTTTTTTTTTTAAATCTGACATAACCCAAAAAATAAAAATGCACCAAAAATAATGTTGCTGGTTGCTGCTAATCTTTGACATATTCAAGACTGTGATAATCCTAAAATCTAAAGTTTTCTCTTTGCATTTAGTGTATTGAAAATAATTACATTTTTGTGTTTTTTCCTCTTATACAAATTAATGGTAAAACCACCAAAACTGGTAATTAAAGGGTTAAAATCCTGAAATTGAATAAGTATTTGATAGTTATAATGAGGAATGATGCTGGTTAAAAGATTTAACTTCGTAAAAGTGGAAAATAATAATAATATATAATATTTTAGGCAATGTTTAATATGTGGCCATTTTTGGTCATTAACGCGCTAAGTGTGATTTTTTTTTTTAAAAATCTGACATTACACAAAATCTTTAAATGCACCAGAAATAATGTTGCTGCTAATCTTTAACATATTCAAGACTATGATACTCCAAATCTAAAGTTTTCTATTTGCATTTAGTGTATGGGCTCTATGCACAGCTGCACTACTTCCTGAACTTCAGCCAGCTCCTTGTTTCCTGTCTGCCATTATTGGACAATTTGATTAATGCTGTGTCCGAAATCTCCACTCAAAGCACTATTCCCTAACCCCTATGTTGGGGTTAGAGAGCAGAGCACTATATAGTGAGCTCACCAGCATAACAGAAGCCACTTTCGGACACTACTTCGATCGTCTCTGGCGCCGTTGATTACATCATCTGTCAGCTGGTGCCGAGCCGGCTCTGGGCTAAATAGATTTTTTTAAATAAATACATTACTTTATATTGAGCTTATTTCTCCAAAATTTAAAAACTAAAAGTGATTTCTGGCCGTTTTTGTTATAATGCGCTACTCCACACATGATTATAACTTATTTTTACGATCAGCGCAATGCATGATGGTATGTAGGGCTTAGGTTAGTGACCATCGGTTGTTCACTACTTTTCAAAATGCATTCTGGGATACATTATTATACCTATATACATTATTATACCTATATAGGGTATAATAATCGTCACTATACATTCGGACAGCACTACAAAATGGCGAGCTCACTATATAGTCCACTATATAGTGAGTAATGGGAGATTTCGGACGCAGCATAATTCAGGTGTGCTTGACCTCAGTAGTCACGGCAACAATAATCAGACACACCTGAATTAATCAATTTGTCCAATAATGGCAGAGAGGAAACAAGAAGCTGGCTGAAGTTCAGGAAGTAGTGCAGCTGTCCATAGAGCCCATAGAAAATAATTACATTTTTGTGTTTTTTCCTCCTATACAAATTGATGATTTCGCCACCAGAAGTGGCAATTAAAGGGTTAAAAACCTGAAATTGAATAAATATTTGGTAGTTATGGCGAGGACTGATGGTGGTTAAAAGATTTTACTTGGTAAAAGTGGAAAATAATAATAACATATAATATTTTAGTCATTGTTTAATATGTGGCCATTTTTGGTCATTAATGCACTCAATGGCATAAAAAAATCTAATGCAGCACAAGGGTTAAGGTGTATGGTTATGTAAATCCACTTTAGAAATGTAACTTTAGGTGTACTTACTGGAGTGTTTACAGCAAAATCAAAACTATACTATACTGTCTAACTCCTTTACACCTTCAACAGTTAAAACGTTTACTCTATAGTAGTTTAACACATACGAGTTAAACAAAAGGAACCGTGTTCACTCACATTTGAAAACACCCAAGTCGCTGATATCCGCGATGATGATAATGACGTATCTCTTGTGTGGCCTCCTGGGATAGATGAGTACCATCGGACAAGCACTCAAATATCAGCAAAAGCAGGAGATCATCCAGGAACTTCTCGCCTACTCTTTTTTGAATACTGATGTTTTAAAACGTACTGCTTCTTTCACATACTGTTTTCGCCGTACTATATAGTAGGAAATTAAGGAATAATCGAACGCACGCAATAATTCAGTACTCTTTCCCCTACTACGTATAGTAGGGAAGTATGCGATTCTAAACGCAGCCTAATGTCTAATGCCACTGGGTATGTTAGACGAGGTTGAAGTATTCATAGGATGTGGCAATGTGGAGAGTCATAATGACAATGACAGTAGTCCGAGCTCTGCATACTCAGCGCGCGCATGTGAGGCAGATCTGTCCGTGCTCGCGCTGCTCATATCATCTCTATGGGATGAATATAGTATAAAAATGATTAACACGTGCAAGCACAATTATCAATGAACTTAATACATGTTGCAGAAATGTTTTATCCATGCCTTTCAACTTGCATGTGCAAAATTCTAAATTGAATGAATGTGTAGCAATTTGTACAAATACAGAAATTTGTGTGAATGCAAATGTTTTCTTTTGAATTAGTGCATCATAATTTGTGCATGCAACAAAGAACATGTGTATGTGTGGATCAGGTGACACACATGGATTAATTGAATTATTTTCTGAGTTAACCCTTTAGGGGCCAGAGGTTTTTTCCTGAAACGTTCAATTTTGACATCTTAATTTCAAAAGGCTATATCTTAAAAGTGATAAAAGATAGAGACTTTCTGTAAATTCAAGAAATATTAAGGATTACCCAAAGTTTATGTAGGGATTACATTGTCCCATCTTATGAATATTATATTTGCATATTATGACATCATATGGTGGCGGCAATGTTGGATTATAGAATTTCCATGAAAAGTCATATGTTTAAATGATAAAATGCAGCACTTCTTTTCCTCAAAATGTCCCTCACCTATTGTATGCTATATTGCACAATACTGAATGCTCAGGTAAATAGTTAGTAGTAAGAAAACTGTAAATCATTACTAATAAATGGTAGAAACAAACCAAATACATGTAAATGTTTGTCTTTTGCTGTAGAGATTTTACATTTACTACATACAGTAGGCACTCTGATTCCATGTATGGGGCACATATATATTATTCATATGACACACAAACACAGGTAGACAGGATCTGTTTAGTTCAAAAGCTCACTTGCAACCGCAAGGCACAGCCACAGATCATTAATGAGATGTATGGGATTAATATAGTATCAAAATGATTAATGCCGAGTTCAGACTGCATGATTTTAGCCACGGTTTTGGCTCGCCGACAGGTTTAGAGAAACCGCAGACAAATGCCCGAAATCACATGCAAATCGGCGCTCGTTCACGCGAGTGACAATTACGCAGTGTGAATGAGCAAAGACGCGAACTGAGAGAATCACAGACGAGTTGCCAGCGCCCGTGAGATATTTTGCATGCTAAATATCTGGAGCTGTCGACGATTCAAAATCCTGCTGTGTAAAAAGTGTTTTGACTGAAAACTACATTGACGATTACCGGCAGCCAGTGAGAGAGCAAGAAACAGAGCAGCAGGGAGTTTGGGAAGGAGTTATAGATCACATATCAACATGATATGGCATTGTTTCAGAAAAAAAGCTTCTTCTCAGTCTATTTGGACACAATAAATGGAAGAAAAATTAGTAGAAATTTGGCAGGAGCACTCGTGTCTGTTTGACGTTTCACCTGAGCTGTACCACAACCGGGTAAAAAAAAGTCTCACGTGAGAACTCCGGGCACGTGTGGTGTCGCGTTGTTTCCTTTTCACATCTCACGTGTGTTTGTTGTGAAACGTAGTTTGCGTGCAGCATGCTAGACAGAGTTTTTCTGCGATTTTTTTCCTAAGTCATGCAGTGTGAAACTTCTGTCGCCGATAAATCGTTCAGTGTGAACACAGCAGTGACTGAATGCTGGCCAAGATAGTCATGCAGTGTGAAAAGAACAACGACCCGACTACTTTGAAAATCGTGCAGTCTGAACTTGGCATAACACATGCAAGCACAATTATCAATGAACTTGATACATGTTGCAGAAATGTTTTTCACATTTATTAATCTCAGTGTTTTAAGGGCCGCAAAGGCCGGTCTGATAAAAGTGTCTGTCTTTTTGGCAAAAACACACCCATTATGAAACAGCTACAGTGGCGTAGATTGTAGAGTGTGTAGTTCGTGAAAGAGTTTTTGATGCGCTTGGACCTCGATTTCAAATCGGCCTTTTGCCGAATATATGAGATGTAAAATGTATAAACTAACATGAAGGTCTCTAGCGTTATATTTAGCCAATGAACTAAAATCAAACCATGATATGGCATTTTGCCTTCATAAAACAGCACAAGACTTTAAGAATAGGCATTCTGTTTGTGCTGGGTGATTTAGAGAAACGTGTGCACTTTGCTCACGCGATCAGCATGGTCATCTGGTGTTTCCTCCTAAATATAAGCTCAAGGGTTTATATCTTGCAAGTGTAGAAATAAGGACAAAAGTATTTAAATTTTCTTATATTATAGTGTAATGTAGACTAAAATATACTTTTGAAATATTCGTTTTCATTTATATAGTAGCCTACATTTATAGGCTATATGGATTTCACGTAATAGGAATAATTATATCAATCATTATTACATTATTATAATAATTGTTTGGCATCTCTAAAATACCATTGATAATGTAATGTAGACTGAGACTCTCTTAAAAGATATTTGAGCCCTCTTTATTGTCCTGGTACAAATCAATGCTTTTACTTTGTTTAACGAACAGTTACAACTCTCAATTTTGATCTCTCAAAGTGCATGAGATTGATGCATTTAACCTTAAAATGTAAATATATATATATATATATATATATATGAAATATGGAGTGATAACAGAACGCTTAGTGTACAGAGAGGAATGTGCTTTGACTCCAGTCCTGGTTTTGCCGTCCGCGCCGTTAAGAGCTCAACATCTGTCTTGCATGCACGATCTCTCTAGATTAGAGGATATTTTAACTAATTTGCGGTAAAACTAGTTGATCACGAATGGCGCAACTGGTGGATCTATAGATGAACTTATCTTTCAGGTATTTTGCCGAATGACTTGACACTTTAGCGTGAGAAATTGGGGTGTGGCGTGAGAAGCGTGATAATTGGCTCAATTGCGTGAGTCTCACGCTCAATGTGTGAGAGTTGGCAGCCCTGTCTGAACTACATTAATACAAAATGGAGGTTTTATATTAACAACTATGTCTCTATTTGTACAAAATGCTGCACAGACATGTGATTCTGGATTTTAAACACACAAGTTTTATTGTATTAGTTTAAATGAAGCGACACACATTTGTGAATTTGTAAAATAAATGGGTAGTTGTGCACACATTCATAATTAGCAACAGGCCTATTAATTTGTAGTTGTTTGTGTGCGAGTTGTGAAATGCTTAAAACAGCGAAAAGAAAGTCTCAAAATCCAAATGAATCAAATGAGTTAATGTGGTTCTTTTACATTTATCGTGTTTTACATTAATATTGCCAATTCGTGCACAGTTAGCCTAAAGGCATCGGGTGGCGGTGCCACCGGCTTGTGCCTGTCATCGCTGCTCGCAGCTTTATTTTACATTGTGTTATGCAATACTGGACCACCGTCAGGATACATTTCTCATAGGAAAGGACACAAATTAACTAAATGACCCATGTCAGAAACTTTCTGATTCAAGCTGTAAAATTTACTTTCTATAATCAAGCTCTTCTGGCAAACATTATTTTCATTAATATTAAATAAAACAATTTTATAAGACTGAACATGTAAAGGGGGTAAACCTCTGAAGCAGACACAATATATAAAAGGCAATATGACAAATAAAGCAAAGAAATGGATGTTTGTTCATATAGATGAAATACAGTTAAAACGATAGGTTTACATTTTTACATCACAGTACTGGAAAACTATTTATTTTGTGTCTCTTCCCATTATGGAATTTTTAGTGTTTCTCTCTGGATGCAAAAGGATAATGTAGCACTTTGGAGCAAATATGGCTATCAGTAATCCAAAACTGGAAGCTAAAATGGCAAATATCTCCACAGCTACTGCATATTTCCCTGGTGTGCTCACATATGCTGGAACAAATGCAATCCACACAGCACAGAAAATCAACATACTGAAAGTGATGAACTTTGCCTCATTAAAATTATCTGGAAGATTTCTCGCTAGGAAGGCTAACAGGAAACTTACTGCTGCCAGTAGTCCAATGTATCCCAACAGAAGAGAAAAACCAGCCACTGAGCCAATAGCACATTCATAGACTATTTTAGAGCGGATGTACTGGTTATTTTTATGAGGTGTTGGAGATGCAGTTGATAGCCAGACTGCACATATCACAACCTGGAGGGCTGTTAGGATCAGAACTGTGCATCTTTGTTGAACTGCTCCAAACCATTTTATTGCTCCTCTGCTTTCTGGTCGAGAGGACTTGAACACAGCTATTACCACCATAGTCTCTGACAAGGATGCTGGAGACGCACAGGACAAAGCTTATGCCAAACACAGCATGTCTTAACTGACATGTCCACTGCTCTGGACGGCCAATGAATAGCAGAACACACAGGAAACACAGTTTAAGTGACAACAGCAGCAGGAAGCTGAGCTCTGAATTGTTAGCACGTACTATGGGAGTGTTATGGTGATGAGCGAAAATGACCATCACAAGAGCACAGAAACAGGTGCCTAGCAAGGAAGCAGTGGTCAGAGAGATGCCAAGAGGTTCCTCATAGGACAGAAACTCAACTTCTTTGGGGACACACTGATCATTATCTGGATTGGACCAGAAGTCATCTGGACATGCTGTGCACTCAATAGCATCTGCCATAAAGACACAAAAATTAAAGAAAACAATCAAAAAGAGAAAATTTCCCTTTCACGTTATAATATATGATTTACCTGTTGCATTAGAAATCTCTCCATCTCCACATGGCAGGCAGTCAAAACAGCAGACAGGAAAGCCCTTCCTTGTTGCTCGTCTGGTGCCTGGGGAGCAGCTCTCGCTGCACACAGACCGTGGGGCTGAAGGAGACACCACCTGTTACTAATCATGTGTTTGTCATCTCTTTTACATAATGACACAATTTTATTGCTTTGACTAGTATTCAGACTACATATCTGCAAAAAGGATGACTTTAACATGCTATGTTAGTTACTTTTTTTGTCTCAAAGTTCCAGTAAATTGCTTCCTCATCTAGTGAAAGCACCATCCCTGTTGCTGCCCCTTCGTTTACTACACCGATCTTGTGGATCGTTATTGATCCATCAGAGCTTGGGTGCCAGTTCAACACATCATAGATGGCCAGAGCATCACCATTCTTATCAAATGACACATGATCCCCAAAGCCTGTGGTGAAGTTCGCTTTCTGGAGGTAGTGAACCAGCTGTGCAGTTTGTAGACAGGACAGGTTATATGCTTATCTTGAAATTGAAATAATGTAGAGTACACATTTTCCACCAACTCTATGTGCCGACTGCCTGAGAATCTGCACTATACCTATGGTCCTTACCTGCCAGGGTTTCAGGTTAATTATATCGGCACATCTGTTCCCACTGAATGGTCCTTTCCATTCCTTACACTGCATCATTTCATGAAGCGCATGTGCCAGGGCATAAACTGCCTTATAGACATTATAAGATGCTCTCTAATCCTAAAACATCAGTGTATGATGTGTCCGTGGTTTTAGATCCTCCTGTCCTGTACACACCTTTTTCACTTGCTCTCCATCTGTCTGTTTAGTTTCAAAACTGCACTCAAACATGTTCTCCCAGAAGATCCTCAACATATTATTTCTTGGATCATTGCTGGGACGGAGACGTAGCAGATAGTCATGAAGCCCCTGAATCTCTCCACGTCTGATTGCAATGCCCAGTGTGCCTGCCAGGAAGGGCAGGAAACGTGGAGTGTGGTATTCAAGAGAGGTAGCCCAAGCTTCACTCGCAATCCACTGCCTGCCTGTCATGTTCTGCAACACAACCTCGTCCATCAAAGGTATCAGAAAAGGATGAAAGAGCAAAAACAACCACCACTCTTGCTGTACAGGCCTGAATCACTCCCATAATATGCTGAATATCTCTGGGGTTGTGATCATTGGGCAGGATTTCAGAAAAAGCAATACAATGTCCAAACAGATGCATTTCCTGTTGAAAGGACTGAGCAGCATTGATGCCATAGTCATCATTACTGTAGAGTAGACCAACCCAGGTCCATCCAAAATGCCTCAAGATCTGAATCATAGCCCGCACCTGGAAGGCATCACTGGGGATCGTTCTGAAGAAAGAGGGGTACTTTTTCCTGTCACTCTCAGGTGGCGTAGTGACTAACCTAATTAGGGAAGATGTTGAGAGCATGAGACAGAAAAATAGTGACGATCAGAAAAAAAAAGTAATTTAGATTTTTTATATATTATGCATTTGAGCGAGAAAGAAACTTCTGGAAGGCTACAAGATGACCAAAAAAAAAAACTGAAAAGTTCAGCAACAATGCTAAATATCAATGTGTTATCAATGCTGATAAATATTTTTCTTTTTTGTAATCCCATCTTACTATTGGTACTCGAAACAGCCCCAGAACACTAGAAATCGCAATGGAAGGAGTTGAACTTGCATCCCCACAATCCCAACCACCGGAGGAGGGCCAGTGCAGTTTACACTGGAGAAGGACTCATCTGTCCCACTAGCCATGGATATGGCAGCACGGAACGCCATTCCTAGCATCACACAGTTGTCATAAAGTTGGTAACCAAGAGTGATGTTAGGCAGTAGGTTAGGATTCTTATTAATCTCATCTATTGCAAAAGCCATGGTCTGTGCATGCTGAAAGCCTTCCATATTAAATCTAAAAAATCAATAACCACGAGTCAAATTAATACAAGTATTAATACATAGCAAATACATGAAAGTTCACACATGGCTTCAGGATACTTCCTAATATGCACACCTGGTTAGATATATAGCATTCTCAATACAGATTTTTGGCCAAGGCTGCATTACTGCTGTCAACACATGATTTGCACATATTTGGTAAAAAGGGTATGGTGAACACAATATTTTTATTTCTTGTTTCACTACTACTTACTTTTCCTCTCATTAATCTAATTATGATGAATCGTATGTTAAATCTTTCTATACTTTTACAGTAATGTAGTCAGTCTGACTCACTTTTCACAGTATGGTCTTTCTGGTTCCATTCTAAAGTTCAGATCTGGGAACACTGTAAAAAAGTGAACATGGAACAGGCCTCCAAGAATAACATCTCCATCCTGGTACATTCCATTCAATTTGAAGCGTCCCTGGAGCTGACAGGTACCTGATCCGATGATGGAAACTGCAGAGATACAGTTAAAAGACAGGTAAAGATAAATATACAGAGTGATCCGCATCTCTCTCTCTTTCTGATCCACTCACCCACTTGACAGACAAATTTATGATGAAAGTTGTGTTGGGTGTTGCTTGAAATTAGCATGCTTGGTGCATGGAAATCAGGTATCCCTGGAAATCAAAACGTCACACTCTCAACCCTCCTAACAAAGGCAAGGCAAGAAAACAGCACAGCGAAAAATCACACATGCTAAAATCATTCTAATTAGTGTGCTTTTTTTTTTATCTCACACCTCTTTCAACATCACAATAGTATGGAAGCTTGTTTCCGCCATAGAATGAAATATATAAAAGGTAATTGCGACTTTTTATCTTACAATTCTGACTTTTTTCTCACAATTGCGAGTTTACTTATTAAGTCAGAATTGCGTGATATGATGTCGCAATTATGAGATATAAAGTCAGAATTGTGAGATATAAAGTCAGAATTGCGAGATATAAAGTCAGAATTGTGTGATATAAAGTCGCAATTGCGAGATATAAAGTCAGAATAGCGTGATATGAAGTCGCAATTATGAGATATAAAGTCAGAATTGTGAGATATAAAGTCAGAATTGCGAGATATAAAGTCAGAATTGTGTGATAGTTTACTTATTAAGTCAGAATTGCGTGATATGAAGTCGCAATTATGAGATATAAAGTCAGAATTGCGAGATATTAAGTCGCAATTGTGAGAAAAAATGTCAGAATTGTGAGATAAAAAGTCACAATTATTTTTTTATTTTTTTTTACTTTTATTTTCTGACTTTATATCACACAATTCTGACTTTATATTACGCAATTTCTGACTTTATATCTCACAGTTCTGACTTTATAACACGCAATTGCGACTTTATATCACGCAATTTTGACTTTTTATCTTGCAATTCTGAGAAATAAAGTCAGAATTGCGAGATATAAACTCACAAATTGTGAGAAAAAGTCAGAATTGTGAGATAAAAAGTCACAATTATTTTTATTTTTTTTTATTCAGTGGCGGAAACAAGCTTCCATACAATAGCCTTATAATCAGTGTTGTGCAAGTTACTTCCAAACTGTAATACATTAGGTTACTTGTTACTGTTATTTAAAAGTAATTATTTAAAAGTACTGTCTCAGAATTATAATGCGTTACATTACTAATGTATTACTTTTGAGTTACTTTCACCAAAATAACTATACAGAAGTAGAACTTAACTTTGGGGCTGTAACGATATACAATATGAAACCGAAATCGCGATTCGCCACACTCAGATCCACGAACCTACAGAATTCGCGACACACCTTCCAACTCCAGCGTTATTCTCCTTACCGTCCAGATCCAATGCTACCACATCTTTAAATTAGGCTATTAGTATTTAGTGTTTCCCCTAGAAATTTTTTCAGCAGCGGTGCTGTTAGGTTCCGGAGGTTGTTACCAAGCCACGTGGGTGGGGCGGGGTGGGGTGGGGCTGTGGGCCTTTAAATAACCCCTTCAACCATGAGTTTGAAAAATGTAGAAATTGACAGGGGAAAAATTAAACGTCACAACCCAGAAAAAGATTATTTACAATTTATTGAACATTTTTTCTTAATAGCAAAGGCCACACCTGCTCTCTTCTATTCTTTCCTTGGTCCTGTCGTCTCACCTGTCCTCGGTCATCTCGCCCATGTCCTACCATTACAGCCTCTATCTCTTGCTCGCTTGGAGTCTCTCCCTCGAGGTCTCTTTCCTCCCTCACCTGCACTACTGATCTTTTTTCTGTAACACACTTTAACACTTAGATACAGCATGTAACCAGTTTCATTTAATTTATCCTGTAGACATTTTGAACATAAAATCCAAATTAAACTTTTCATTAGTTTAAAAGGTGGCTAGCTAGCCTATTTTACTTCTACCCTCGAGGGATGTGCAGAGAGTTCATCAAAGATAGGGTCTCAAATGTAAGAAAGGGGCAATTAAAATTAAATTAAATAAATAAAAAATTAAAAAAGTATGTGTGTGAGTGAGAGTGATACTATTTTATGTTTTTGCAAGAAGCCTCATCTAGCCTGCATTTATTTAATCAAAAATACAGAAAAAACAGTAGCCTAATATTGTGAAATACTATTACATTGTAAAGACTGTGTAGGTCTGATCGAGGGGGAATTTGCATATCATAATTAATAATTCATAATTAATAATTATTAATACAGATTTGGATCAGACCGGTCTTACATGTTAATAAATCCCTCAATGAGGGCTTTCCTTTTCTTTTACCTATCTGTATACATGTGTATCTCTGAAATTAACCACAAATTAATTGTAATCAATTACCCAGACCACGTTTTACACGACAGGTAAAATCAATTAGCTCAATTAATTTATAGAGTTAATAAACTCCAATTCTCTGGCCACAAGGATTGGAATTTATTACTCCACAAAACATAACCTTTTTGGTATGTTTAGTTATATAAAGCATGTAGCGTTCGATCTGCACTTCAGGGACTTTGTCATGAGCATTGGAACAGTAAATCAATCAGGATGAGTATATTGGTTTAATTAATTAACTATAGCATTCAATAAGGCAACTAAGTAAGCATTTACTACGTTACAATGAACAATGTAACTACGTTACATGTATATACAAACATTAAACACAAACTAAGACGACGCAGGGCGTTAGACGATAAGTGAGTTGGAGAGAGAGAGAGAGAGAGAGTGAGAGTGAGGGTGAGAGAGAGAGTTACAGTCACCAAACAGTCAATTAATCTTTCTGAACACCATGAAAACACTTTCTTTATGCTTCTGAGAAGCTCTAAAAGAAGGTAACGTTATACTTGCACAACATGTTTGGTCTGTGTGTGTCGCGGGCTCGTGGCCAGGCCCGGTTGGGCCGCACGTTGACTGGAGAGGCTCTCCTGTGTGCGCGCGTTCCGTGGAGCGCGTGAGCGCGTCCCGTCCTGGCGCGCGCATGGTTGGTCGCTTGCGTGTGGCCCCTTTGTTTCCGTGGGGAGTCACGTGGCGTTCTTTGGCATTCGGCGCGAGTGTTTGAAAGGCTTAATGTCTTTGAGGTGACGTTACCCGTGGAAATAGTTCGGCGAAGTCCACTTCCTTTCCTGGGGAACGAACTTGGTAGTCCATTTGAGGAGAAGATGAAACTTTTAGACGAACAAAAGAAGAGATCCATGGTTGGATCAAGTCTCCGTGATCACATGTTCTCTTGAGAGGATCAGATTGTGAGAGAGAGAGGCGGAGCTTGCGCGCTGCCTTTATCCCCTTGGAGACATCCATCCCCTTCCTGTTGGCTTGAGCCAATCCGGGAGATGGATGTTGCAGCGGGAAATTCTTGGTTTATTGCTCTTTGTTTCCCAGAGCACGCGCTCCTCGTGGGAGGGGGTGTGTTCAATGGGCTAATATTGAAACAGTTCGATCTTCCTTGGCAGTAAAACATATTAACAATACACTTTACTTTACATCTCTGTGCATATTCGGGTGTTTCGTTCAATAAGCATTCTGGAGACATCAAGGACATTATGTTACATTAAAGGAACATATATTTCGGTTTATGATGCATAAAGAAGATATCTCTAACTTCTATTTATGCTGCAACCAAACAAAGTTATTTCACGGTGACATGGGGAAAAACACACATACATAGAAACACATTGAATACATCTGGTTAAATGTCTTTTAACACAGAAAAGTCCATCTCTTGGTTCAGAGACATTCAGCACATTCCACAGTCTTGTAACGTGATCTCACTCCAGTGAGTGGAAGAATGTGTGTGTGTGTGGCGGTGTATGTGTGTGCGCGTTTGTTGGGGGGGGGATTGCGATCGATCGATGACTGGTCGATTTGCCTGGCAAGATCCCTACATCTCTCCCCTTTTCGTTAGATGAAGTCCTTGCGTGGACTTCCATCGAACGACACCCATCGCAATGGACGGATGGCAGGTGAATCATGAAAGTCAGGTAGCAGGTGGTGGCTAGGCTGAGGTTCGGGCTCAGCTTGATGAGGTTGGACGCAGTCTCCAGTGTGGTACCCTCTTCCTGAGGGTCCAGTGGTGGCTGTGGAGGTTTGCGTTTGTTGAGTCTCTTGTGGACTGTGAATGTCGAGTGCCAGGGCGTGGTTGATTACCGTAGAGGTACCCAGCGCAGAATCAGCTGCGGTCCAGGATTGGACAACGGGTGATGCAGTGGTGCAGTGCAGTGTAGCAGGTGTTCAGTTGAAACACAGCTACGAGAGCTATGTTGCTGGGAACAAGTTCAGTTCGGCTGGGCACCCTCGTTCTTCACAGTTCATAATTCCAGTTCTGGAATCAGGGTGAAATCATGGGTTTCGTAAAGGATGGGACTTGACTCGGGCTTAGTCGCAGCAGGGTAGCTCCGAGTCTCGGAGCAAAGGCTGCCGGATGCTGAGTTTTGAGCAAAGTCATTCTGGCAGACAGTAAACAGTTGTCTCGCTGGAGTTCACTTGTCTGGTTCAGTAGAATGCCGTGAGTGTTGTGGATCTGTCACAGCTCCTTTCAATTTCTTGATGGTCTGTGAGGAGGCACTCTGTGTTGTGAGTTACCTTTGGGCTGAAGGATTTCAGTTCGTTTTGTTGCTGGACAATGCCGGTGTTTGGCTGCGTTCTGACAGCACCGGCGTGGGTGTCCATTTAGCTCTGCTTGCGTGGTAGTCGACCCTATGCTGTGTGACGTCGGACCTGGTGATGACTGCAGTTGTCCTCTAGTTGGCTGGAGGCACAGGAAGACGACCCCAGCAGCAGCATCCTGTAACAGAGACAGGGAGAGAGAGAGAAAGGGAGGAAAGATTTCAGCGGCTGTCGGCTGGGACAGCCTGATGCCTTTGAGGATGCCGAGATGTCCTGATGCTGCGGTGTGCAGCCCACATGGTGCGTGACAGGCATACACTGGCTGGCATATCCCCCTTTTTGTACTGTGGCAGCACAAGCCGTGGCGAAGTGTTGTCACGAGGTACATAAATTTCAAGTGTTGGGCCGTTTAGCAGCATGTGCTTGGTGAGCTGCCGTTGTCGTGGTTGACGGCTGGTTTGGGCGGTTGGAGGGGTTGAGACGTGGTTGTCTCAAAGTTCATTTGGTTAGTCTCAGTTTTTTAGTAAGCTGAAAGGTGCAGGGTTGCAAGTTCACGTTTCCATTTGGTGCTGAGGCTGTGCCTTTGTGGCTGGCTGCAGGAGTTCTTGTGACCTCTGTGACCCGCCAGTTAGGTTCTTTTGACCTGTGTGACTGGAGGGGGAGGGGTACTTGAACTTGAGCTCAGACATTCAGTTGTTTAAAGTCTATTAAAGGCTCATAACGATCTTACAGATCTTGGCCACTCAGAAGTGCGTACGTGATCGTTCGTGATCGGTACACTGGGTAAATCAGGCTCTTAGGGACCAATTGTTGGGTGAAATGGGAGCTACCTGTTTTGAGCCAGATGTCGTTTTGGCTGTAGGATTGCACTTTCAGCTCACCTGTTTTGGATTTGAGAGTTCACACTGACTGTTTGAGTCTTTCACAGAGTTGGGCTGGCAGTAGCATGATGTTTGAGCTAGTGTCTAGCAGTGTTTCAAGGCTCAAATCATAGTCTCTAGGTGGCTAGGCAGTGTTCGTGCCACCCCCTTTTGATTAGGTTTCCCAGAAGTTTTGGCGGCTGGGCTGATGTGTGGGACACCGGGTTGTCATGCTCAGGTTGTGCAGCTGTCAGTTGTGGTGGCTGGTTGGTGCTGTCACTTTGTGAAGTGGCAGTGAGCTCTGTGGTGTGATGCTGACGAGCAGTGTTCTGGGTGTCTGTTTGGGTCTTGCGCTGAGACATAGCATGTCTGGCTTGTCCTTCTTGTGAGATCTTGTGCAGAAACTCTTTCAGCACCTTCAGGATTTTTGCTGTCAGTGACATGGCTGCACTGTTGTTATCTGATGTGTGCTCAGATTTGTGCTTACCAGTGGCGTGTTGAGAGGGGTACCGCTCTGGGCTGGTTGGGCTTGAGTCTCTTGGTGATGAGGTGCAGCTCAGAGCTCTTGCTCTGGTGCGGTCGATGAGCACCCGGACTGTTGTGTTTCCCTTTGCTTGCCTGGAACGGTTTAATTCTCAGTGAAAGTGTGGGGTGCCTCCTAGAGGCAGCTCTGAGTTCGTGCTCAGAGACAGGTTAGTTTGAGGGTGTTTACCCAGTCTTTTCGGACAAAGTCTTTGCGTAATGTGAGTTTATGGTCTCGTAGCTATGGTAGATATGCTACAGGGACAGGCCAGGGTGCTTACGGAATAGCTTCGAAGAAACAAAGTTCTGAGATTGGCATCCTTTCCATACCTGGTGGTTTGTCGGAGTCGAGTGGAGTTTCAAGTCGGTCTTGCTTGATGTCCACGGCGGTGAGAACTTTGGTCTGATTCTGGATCAGGGAGTTAAGCGATCGAAGCTTATTGCAACAGCTGATAGTCCATTTTGGCAGTCTCTGTTTGACGAGCTAGGAAGCTGTGCACCTCACGACTGGACGTAATCCATATCGAGCAGAATCTGTTTCATGCAGTCAGGTTGGTTAGACAGTTTGCAAGTGACAGTCTGGTCTGCATGTCGTGGCTTTTCTGGTTAGCTTGGTCAAATCCTTTTGGAGCCATGCCGTGGTTTGTGGCAGTGGTTCCTTGGGAGGTTGAGAGCAGGGGCTCTGTGGCATTCTGGCACACTTGTTGTGAGTGATTAATGCGTGGCCCTACAAGTTCAGAACTACTGCTTAATAGGTTCGTTAAGTATTTAAGCATAAAGCTAAGTGTCTCTTGTGTCCTAATCTTAGCTGCGAATGTTAGGGGGCTAAGTTTTGTGTGGTTCCGAGGGTATTTCCTGGGAAGGACATAGCCGAGATGAAATAAATGACGTAAGGTGGTTCTTATGACTAAATTATTTCTCTGGACTTAGCTGGTGGTTCACTATGGCTCGATGGCGCGAACGATAATAGGGGAAAGGACCGCTTTCTTATTTAAATTCTGCTTATTGTCGAGTCCTCAGGACTCTAGTAGTGCCATTAGTAAATTGTTGAAATTACTTGTGTTGGAGGGTCACAAAACGAGTGCACTGGCTGACACTAAGCCAAAATAACAAATAAGGGTGTCTGTTTCCTTTCTGGGCCCTATGGGAAATGGAACCACACTCGGACAAGAGAGGCAAAGGAATTAAATCATATAGAGGACCTAATGGACAAGGGAATAGCTGCTTGCTATTATTATCAAGGTCAAAAGAATGAAATAATTAACGAGGGAAAATAAAATTTAAATTAAATCAAAAGGAAATAAAATGATCAAAACATGGGAATGATCTGAAGTCGAGAATAATCAGCGGCATTGTGACTAACTTTGGATTTGCTTTGATCAACACTCTATAGTGGGTTGTAGCGGTTGCGTGTTCAAAACCACATCAAGTGTGTCCCTCCAAAGGTTTTAGCCAACATGCCGACGAAAATTCCTATGGTTATACAAATTCTTCTGTAGTTAGTTACGCAGTGTACATGCAGTTAAACTGGAGTTTAATTAACAGGGCATCTGCGAAGTTAGTCTTTAACGGTTAGCAAGGAGTACTCCTAACCCTGTGAAGGTAAACTTTAGCTGATAAGAATTGCAAATACGGAAAGTTAATAATTAGAAACCCTAACTGGTGTTGAGGAAAGTATTCCAGAATACTTTGCACTGTGGAACACAAGCGGTGATTAAGGGTTCAAGAAAATGATGCTAACTGCTAACTTGGGGAGGTTAGGTCAGCTTAGCCTAAGTTAGCTTGATGCTAAGCTAGGTTAGCTTAGCCTAAGTTAGCTTAGTGATGGGTCAGTTTCAGCTTAGCTTAAGTTAGCTTGATGCTAGGCTAGGTCAGCTTAGCCACCCATGCTGGTTTGTTTACAAAAGTGACATTAAGAGTTAACACTTCCTGTGACAAGTGGTTGTCATGGGAGCCAGAGCGTGTCAGAGCAATTCAACAGTACCTGAAGAAGGTCTGTGCATTTTACATGAATCATGCACGTTTTAACGGGTTGAAAGGAGGCGCATATACTTTTATGATTTTCAAGAACTTGGTTGTATTAAGTAAAACGCAAATGTGTTTTGGTATTTGCTAATTTTCTCATGGAACTCTGCTCTTTACTCTACACGTCTACTATTTGTTTACAGAGTAAGGAAATAGATTTGCTGCAAGTCAAAGCTTGTCTGGTTCTATTTGTTTACAAAGTAAGGAAATAGATTTGCTGCAAGTCAAAGCTTGTCTAAGCATATATAGTTACGTCTCTCTCATGCATGAATTCTGACTTTTCCGCGAGTTACTTGTTTTTATCGTTTAGTAGCTTTCTGCTTGTAGATGCAGCTAAAATTTAGGTGAATTACATCAATCTAACAATAAAAGTAAAACCTTTACTTTGTAGAGTGGGGAGCGTCACCCAGGTCTACATACATATAACTCTGTCCTGAGCTTTCTTTGTCAGGAACAGGTTTAGTCATACCGCGATTTGGATTTCCTTTTAACCAAAGCAGAAAAGATATCGGTACAGATTACAAGCTGCTGAGATGATGGCTTTGTTACACAGTCTTACGCTTTAATGCTGAAGTACCTGATACCAGTTGGGAGTCTAAGGCCTAATTTTTCTTTTAAAGTCGAGACGTCAATTTCAGCTATTTGTTTTATCTGCATTTAGACAAGCCAGCGATCAAAAATGCGTATTGCACGTTGTGTTTTAGTTGGATCGCGATGATCAAGTGCACGCCTGTTGATTAACAGTAGTTTAAACTCGGGTGATTTTACTACACTCTGTCGTCAAGGCAAAGTATGGAGTTGGTGTTTTCTGTGACTCTTTACTGTCACGAAACCTAATGTTTGACGGTGCCGATTTAAACAACATCTAGAAACTGTTTGTTTCAAAGAGTCATGCCTAGTCTGTCGGCCGTTGAGGCTTACATGTCTATGTAAGATTCCTTTAACTTAGTAAAATTCTAGTTCTACAAACGCAGAGTCTTGCAACTCTTTGAACACCCATTTCCATCTACTTTTAAAAGTTCTACGTCCGATGTTGATCAAGGACCTTTTAGCAGAGTCTCGCACTGCGTTCGTGCAGTGTCTTCTGGGTTGCAGTTCAGAATAATTTGGGGTTTTAGGAATTCTTACTGAGTGGGCCTTCACGCATCGTTGAGTGGGCCTTGCGTGGGGCAGGAGAACTATGGTGACTGACGGGTTTTGGAGGAGAAGTTTCTTGAAACTGGTGTCCTCCTCAGTTATAGGTTCGCTGCAAGTTCCACAGCAAACTCGTTCGGAGCCGGCGGTGGTAGCACAGGCCCTCCTGGGTCTGTTCTGCTGGGTGTCGGTGTCGTGTCAGACACCGGTTGGAGACAGCAGGTGGAAAGTCAATGTCTTGTAGATTGTCAGAGATGTGGTGGAAGGCGGGCTTTCCCACCTCCCCTTTTTCAGCTCTTGTGTTGTTGGCTGAAATGTGCAGACTGGTTAGGGGAAACTTGTGGTGTGTGTATCCCCTTTTCTGGTCATGCTGCAGTCTATAAGAGTATTGCAACTCTGTGGATCAAGTTCATGTTCGAGATCTTGTCTCTGCTGACCAAGCTTGTGAATGGTCGTGACGAGCCTCTTGCGAGTTTCTTTCGCAGGCCGTGGCTGTCGAATCTCTTTCAGTTCAGTCTCTGCTCTTTGCAAGAGTCTTCACTTTTGTCGGAGTTTCTCGTGGATTTCTTCTCTGGTTCTTTCTCTGACTATTCTCTTCAGTCTGTGTAGAAGATTTAGACAGGGCAGTTTGAAGTCTTTTACTTCCTTCTGTAGCTCGGGGTCGTCTGTCATCCTCGGCGTTGCAACCTTGTGCTCCAGGGCGAGGCGGCTCCTTTCGCGGAGGCGTGCGTGTGCGCTGAGCTGGTCGGCGAGGTTGATGTGTCTGGCCCAGTCTTTGTCGCTGGGAGCTTTGGCTTGGTTTGTGCGCCATCAGCTTGTACACGTCTGCGTCCAGTTGCTCTTGGCTCAGGGCTCTGAGTAACTTGTGGCTTTGGGCAGGGATGGAGATGTCATGAATCTCGGCCATGTCTCCAGGTTGTCCCCCGGGTTGTGGGACTGCAGGACTGGAACATACTGGCTTCACTGTGGGCGAGATGAACACAACACACACAGAGAGACCAATGCAAGTTCGACTACGTCTGAACGAGCTCATAATACCGGCTAGGCCGTGTATGAAAATTTTGGTTAACTGATGCAGACAGTTAAACCGTTAGGTGGGACAATTTGGGTAGGTCATCATGGGTCTGAATGAAGATTTGACAGGGCGCTAGCTTAGGGGTCACCTGTTGATGCTGAACGACTTGGTTGTCAAACTATTCTTCAGCTTTCCTTGGTGTGTCAGAGAGGTTCTGTCTCTAGGTGAACTGAAAGGAACAGAGCACAACAGAACAGAGCAATGGCAAGCTAGCAAAGTTTGAAGTAACATGCAACCAT
Source organism: Hybognathus amarus (assembly GCA_030378365.1). NCBI lineage: Eukaryota > Metazoa > Chordata > Actinopteri > Cypriniformes > Leuciscidae > Hybognathus > Hybognathus amarus. The sequence continues at coordinate 86,038 of JAQIUQ010000031.1, read as the reverse complement.
CAAAGATGGGGAGGTCTGTAATGAAATGGCATTAATAGTACACAAGAAGTGTTAAAAGGGGAAGAGGGGGCTTAAGCCTGCGGTTGGTGGGTTTTTTTTTTTTAGAGGAGGAGGAAGCCAACCACTTCAAATATCAGGGGAATCTCTAGATTATGTGGCCAATATTAAGTGGATGGGTTTATACCTTTCTAGCTTGCCTGGGGTGCAATGAGGTCAGTCTGGCTGGAGTCAGCATCGTGGCTGGTCCCTCTGTCGCCCCCCCAACACATGACAGCAGTGTCCCGGGCCTTTCGGTGCATCTGTACCGAGGTGCACCCTCTCAAGCAACTTGATCTTGAACACAACCGGCGGTGCCAGATTGGTGATGTCGTGTTGTGGGCCGCACCCATGGAAAGATACAGGAAAGTCCGAGACCCTTGCTCAATCAGCGATGGTGACGCAGATCAGAAGAACCAGCCTGCCGGACCCCAAGCAGAGATGACTGTCAAATCACCACGGCGCGAGAGAGATCTACCTACAAACACAAAACAGGATGAAGAAAAGTGTACTTCAATGTGAATTAAAGCTTTCTCTAAATCAAATCGAGTGTCTATTTTTTTGTAGAAAAATCAAAAGCAACGGCTTTACTAAAATTTATGGTATAGACAAAGGGAATTATGACAAGGTTCAGTTATCAGAATAACCCAACCTCCAATCAGGGAAGAGATAGCATTAAGTGCAGCGGGAAGAGCACAGAAGGAAGCAAGCTGTAGTGGCGGGTTATGGCCACTAAGGGTGTGGGTCCCTTCCTCCTAGTGGTCGATCTGGCTGACAGAGAGCTTGGTTTGAATTGCATTCAAACTGATTCAAACACAATTCAAATTGAGCGAATGCATAGGGGTTAAGTAACCTTCAGGTTAGTTAAGACAGAGTTGTAATAAGACCAGATCAAAATTATTAAAAATAATTTGAAATGGAAATATAGAAATAAAGCCATAAAGCAATTTCCCAATGGGAAATGAGAGACTTAATTCAAATCAACTTTGAAATTTGTTTGTTTCAAACCAAATTTAAATAAGTGTAGTAAAATTACAGGTTGGTGTTATATTTGATGACAATCACGATTACGGTGAGGGACCAGTGATTGTACCCAAAATAAAACCGACTGGGAGAAGAGAGCCATTCAGAACAGCGAGGTTAGGTGATTTAGAAAGGGGGCGGCCACAAGGGGGCGCTTTCCTCCCAAGTGGTCATCAGAAACTGTTAAGACTTAATTCTGAATTTCAAGTTCAAATGTGGTTTGAACCAAATTCAAAACAAGTGCACACAGTCAAGGCAAGGAAAATCATGTTAATGAAACAGGCTGTAGATTGCACATGCATTGAAAATTAGGAAAACTAGTTCAAAATTCAGTAAGGAAGCAGGGTGTTTCCAACAGAATTGAGGAAAGAAATGACCTAGCTGTTGGGGTCCACACGAGGGCGCTATTGCGCTCAAGGAGGGTTAAGTCGGGGCTGGAGGTCATCTAATACTGGAAAACACTCAAGGGTGCACCCTAGTGTTTGGCAGTAGTATTACAGCCAGCCCGCTTTCAAATGTGATTGTTTCAGAGGACTCGTAGCGAATTACACACCTATTTTCTGCATAATCACGAATAGTGCGGAATTTAAATCTCGACGGATTTCTTTTCAGTACTATATATATTACAAGCACGTTTGGCAGGATTTCCTTTTTCGCTGCGCTGTGCAAAAGAACACAGGAATTGCTCATCTGTTTCAAAAATTCCAAATAACATTTATCACAACTAATGTTAATGATTAGAATGTACAGTTTTGGATATTTCTTTTGGTGCTATATTTTACAAACACGTTTGGCAGGATTTCCTTTTTCGCTGCGCTGTGCAGAAGGGAAACGACTCATCTGTGTTCCTGCTCCAATAGACATATATCAAATAGCACTTATGATAATATGCGGTTTTTTATACATTTGATTAGCTAAGTCAATGTTTTTTTCCAACCAGGAGCTCATCGTTACTCTGACGATTATAATATAAGATAAGGCCTTTTAAGAATAGAGAAAGAATCATCGTTTCAATAAATCTTGTCTTCCAATGTCAGAAGAATCTCGTTCTGACAGAGGAGTTAAAATTATTTAAAATGTTTATGTCCAGAGGTTTCTCTTCCATCTGTGTCAGAACAAATTTAATACTGAGGAAACTGCAGTTTACTTTTGGCAAATTAACAGTGACTAAAACGTTTAAACATTTAGCAGCTTGTTAAATATGCTTGGCTGAGGCGGCTTCTGTGCCCAGCTCAGTCATATCGTGAGTTCGCAAAGCGTTCACTCCGATGTGCGCGTGTAATATTAAATATTACATAACAATATTAAATAACAATATACACATTTGGACTGAAACTGATTTGCTCATAAACAAGTTTGAAGTGCTCGTTTATCCTCCACCATCTGTAAAGACTGTGTAGGTCTGATAGAGAGGGGAATTTGCATATCATAATTAATAATTCATAATTAATAATTATTCATACAGATTTAGATCAGACCGGTCTTACATGTTAATAAATCCCTCGATGAGGGCTTTCCTTTTCTTTTACCTATCTGTATACATGTGTATCTCTGAAATTAACCACAAATTAATTGTAATCAATTACCCAGACCACGTTTTACACGACAGGTAAAATCAATTAGCTCAATTAATTTATAGAGTTAATAAACTCCAATTCTCTGGCCACAAGGATTGGAATTTATTACTCCACAAAACATAACCTTTTTGGTATGTTTAGTTATATAAAGCATGTAGCGTCGATCTGCACTTCAGGGACTTTGTCATGAGCATTGGAACAGTAAATCAATCAGGATGAGTATATTGGTTTAATTAATTAACTATAGCATTCAATAAGGCAACTAAGTAAGCATTTACTACGTTACAATGATACATGTATATACAAACATTAAACACAAACTAAGACGACGCGGGGCGTTAGACGATAAGTGAGTTGAGAGAGAGAGAGAGAGAGAGGGTGAGAGAGAGAGTTACAGTCACCAAACAGTCAATTAATCTTTCTGAACACCATGAAAACACTTTCTTTATGCTTCTGAGAAGCTCTAAAAGAAGGTAACGTTATACTTGCACAACATGTTTGGTCTGTGTGTGTCGCGGGCTCGTGGCCAGGCCCGGTTGGGCCGCACGTTGACTGGAGAGGCTCTCCTGTGTGCGCGCGTTCCGTGGAGCGCGTGAGCGCGTCCCGTCCTGGCGCGCGCATGGTTGGTCGCTTGCGTGTGGCCCCTTTGTTTCCGTGGGGAGTCATGTGGCGTTCTTTGGCATTCGGCGCGAGTGTTTGAAAGGCTTAAAGTCTTTGAGGTGACGTTACCCGTGGAAATAGTTCGGCGAAGTCCACTTCCTTTCCTAGGGAACGAACTTGGTAGTCCATTTGAGGAGAAGATGAAACTTTTAGACGAACAAAAGAAGAGATCCATGGTTGGATCAAGTCTCCGTGATCACATGTTCTCTTGAGAGGATCAGATTGTGAGAGAGAGAGGCGGAGCTGGCGCGCTGCCTTTATCCCCTTGGAGACATCCATCCCCTTCCTGTTGGCTTGAGCCAATCAGGGAGATGGATGTTGCAGCGGGAAATTCTTGGTTTATTGCTCTTTGTTTCCCAGAGCATGCGCTCCTCGTGGGAGGGGTGTGTTCAATGGGCTAATATTGAAACAGTTCGATCTTCCTTGGCAGTAAAACATATTAACAATACACTTTACTTTACATCTCTGTGCATATTCGGGTGTTTCGTTCAATAAGCATTCTGGAGACATCAAGGACATTATGTTACATTAAAGGAACATATATTTCGGTTTATGATGCATAAAGAAGATATCTCTAACTTCTATTTATGCTGCAACCAAACAAAGTTATTTCACGGTGACATGGGGAAAAACACACATACATAGAAACACATTGAATACATCTGGTTAAATGTCTTTTAACACAGAAAAGTCCATCTCTTGGTTCAGAGACATTCGGCACATTCCACAGTCTTGTAACGTGATCTCACTCCAGTGTGTGTGTGTGGCGGTGTATGTGTGTGCGCGTTTGTTGGGGGGGGGTTTGCGATCGATCGATGACTGGTCAATTTGCCTGGCAAGATCTGATGTTATTTTTTAATAATAAAATAATCTTTAAAAAAGAGCAGATATCATCAGAATGATTTCTGAAGGTTTGTGTGACACTGAAGCCCTGCAAAGTGACAAAGCCCCCCCCTCCCCCCTTCTCTCTGCACGCGCCTGCTAACCTCAGCTCCTCCATGGTCCCCATCTGCCTTTCTATTTACCAATCAGTTCAGTAGACTCATCTGAAAAATTAAATAATATTTAACCATCAGGACTATGAGCAGTAGGTGATACTTCCTCGTCCTCATTGAAACAGTTCGTACCTCTTTCTCCTCTCCACAAGTGCTCGCTTCCCCGTGGAGTCTCTCGTTGCTATGCAACCCTGAACAGAGGCGTGATTGGATAAACGAGCGCCGCCGCCGCATCACTTCTATTCCTGAGTGGAATATGCCTTATTTAAATTAACGAACAGACCCTTATGGCAACGTGACATTAGCCTAATCGAAAATATTTCCATATATGGCTCTTTTGTTGGAGGCTTCGTAAATGTAAACATACCAGCAAATCGAATGAGGAGAAGCAGCTGAGTTGGGAGAAAGAAAATAAAAAAGATGTTAAAATCCCCAAAGGATGCGGAATTTACCGGGATACGTTTAATAGGGAAACCAGGGACCGGTATGTGGATAAAAGGGCACTTTTAACGGGTTGGATCCATTTGAAATCTCCAACAAACAGTGGGAGCACAGTACGTTACGCTAACCGGAAAAAGGTAAACTGCGCTCCACCTAGCTGCTAGTTTAGTGACAGTTATAGTGCTAACAACCATTCACACATGTAACATTCTTTTAACTATGTGTTTCAAAAGTGTAGTTAGTAACGTTAGCTGTTTTAAGCACTTAAACTTAAGTTAGTAAGCAAAACGATGCTTAAAGCAAGAGGGTAACAGTTTAGCAACAGGACAACAGAGACTGACAGGTCCGATTAAAGGGCTAATGTTAATGTTATGAGAATATTAAAATACAGGATATTTTACAGGAATATACTAAAACGGGCGGGAAAAGAGATCAAGTACGTGAGAAACCCGGAAAAAACGTGAGGGTTGACCGCTAACATTACTAACTATCTGTCCGGATTACCCTGTTCCCACTGTTTGCCGACTCTTTGTTGGAAATTTCATATGAATCCAAACTGTTAAAAGTGCTGGTTTAGTCCACATACCGGTCACTGGCTTCCCTATTTAACATATACCGGTAAATTCCACAACCTTTTAGGGATTTTAACATCTTTTTTCTTTTCTTTATCCCAACTCTGCTGCTTCTCCTCGTTCGACTTGCTGTATGTTTACATGCGCGTAAGCCTCCAACATGGCCGCCACGTCAGTAATGACGTTACAACACCAAAGCCCTATAATTTGAAGTTAACATTATAAAATACGTAGACCTACACCACAAAACTAGTTGAGGATAAATTATTTAAAATTGGGAAGTCAAGCATTATGGGCACGACAATTGCAGTCAAAACTTGAAATATAAATTCTCAGAAAATACACAATGTATTGAAACGTATGTTTATCCATATAGGTTTTTTGATGTATCCAAGGAGGTTTCTTGGTACCTGGACATAGTCTTGGAAAAATATTGTAGGAATCTCATTTTTCATAATATCTTCCTCAAATTTGAAATATAAACTGATGAGACTTATGTCTTTCAATCAATTACCTTACTGGATTCCTCCAGGTTTGTTTTCATTTATTTTTACATGAAATTGTAAAATATTACACACAGTATAAATTATCTTCAAGACACTTTACATTCTATAACTTTTTGTTTGTGTAATTTTTTTCAACTTTTACATTTGGGTAATACACTATAAAGTGTCTTCTTTTTAAATATGTCTAAATTGTGCATGTAGTGCAAATAGTTCAGCAACTGCAAATATTTTAGTTTGGGCATGTCATTTCTGGAGATGTGCCTCAGGCAGGGGAGGGAACTGACATCGTCTTGGAAAAAAGTTTGCAGGAACCCCATTGTTCATTATATCTTCCTCAAATTTAAAATATAAACTGATGAGACTTGTGGCTTTCAATCCTTTAGGTATCTGAATTACTCCAGGTCTATTTTTATATATTTGTACATGAAATAATAAAACATTATTTGTAGCGCACATTTTTTTGAGGCACTTCAACTTTTATAACTTTTTTTCTGTTAGAGCATTATCAACTCTGATTGATTGTTAGTAGAGTCCCAACTGTCTTCTTTCCAAAGATACCTTAATTGTGACTGTGGTACATTGTTCTCAGGAGTTGTATTTATTTTTATCCAGGTATGTCATTTTCAGCTGTGAGCCCCCTTGTGGAGCTGAAGGTTAACAGGTTAAAGGACTCCAGACATTAGACAAATATCAATCTATGTTTTATTTTTTATATTAGGGAAAAGACACGCAATTCATGCGTGACAAAAAATAGGAGGCAAAATATATTTTTTTGTAATTCTGTGAATTACACTGCGCAAATCGGATGAGGAAGGGTTGGCTCTCCAGTCTCCATAGAACTTAAAATATTCATTTTATTTTAGTTATCGTGTTCACATGTATGAGGAAAAAACAATGTTACAGATGCGAACTGGCACTAAAAAGACTGCTTTAAAACTTTCACATAGTCTGTTGCCTTTAAGAAGTAAAAGCAGACAATATTAGATAAGGCGCGGGCGTTCTGGTGCGTGTCTCATAAATAGCCTATAGGCTATACTGAAACTTAGCGTATAAGTATAGCCTACTCCACAGACCTGAAAAATATATCTATATTGAAATGTCTCCTTGTAAACAGAACAATTCAAAATGAAAGAAAACAGACTGCTCTCTGCTTATGAAATGAAATGTGCATTTCGCATTCACAAGCCTACAGCGAAGATCGCGAGTCAGCATCGTCAACTTCATCTTTATTACTAAACAATTCAAATGTCTCCTTGCTATAGGCATATTTGACATAGCCTATTCATAATCTTTGCTTTTTCATCAGCTTTTATGAGCTTTATTATCACCACCCTTACATGAATGCGTCACCACCACATCAAAAACATGATTGCGTTAAGGAAACATGACAAATACCACCTAAACATAGCCTTACTGTTTAGAAAGAAAACACAGAACGAATAGCCTAATGCACATACGTCCATCTCACTAATGTGGTCTTCTTCATGCCATCCTCACCCATTAGGCACTTTTCCACTGGCCAGCGCGAGCACAGAGGCCGAAATCATGCCTCACGGCACTCCTGTAAAAAATAAAATCGTTATACAGATATATCAGTCTTTATTTACAAACTTGGACACCACACGCGATATTGACTGACCATGAACAGGTAAATTAGCCTACTTGCATTTTCCATTCGTTAATGTCTTCACGGTCTTCCTGTTTTTTTGGGGTTTTTTTACAATTAAAACTAAAAGTCTGTTGTAATACAAGCCTCACTGAACATGTAACGAGTAAAATATTACTGAAAATTGATTAGTAATGCCTTACACTACTGCGTTTCCAGCAAAAAGTAATATGTTACTGTAATGTATTACTTTTGTAATGCGTTACTCCCAACACTGCTCATAATAATTGTATTTATTTATTTATTTATGTATTTATTTATTTATTAAACAGGGACATTGCACAACAAATGTGTTGCACAGACCAGAAATAGCAAGAAGCTAATTTTCATCTGTAGTCCCTGGACAGAGGCAAGGTGACAGCAGGTTACAGTGGACAATGTACATTCCCAATGATAAGTCCTTTCACAATACAAATACAGTTAAAACACCTTCAGCAGGATCATCTCAGCAAACATACAATTGCACTAACAGTAGTATTTACAACTATTAACTTTTAAATTTACCTTCTTACATCTTTAACCAAACCCCAATTAAACAGTATTGTGCTCATGATCACAAATCTGACCGTCTTTCAACCATTTCTTCAGGTTAAATTTAAACTGTTGCAAGGTGCTACTCTCTCGCATAGTTAAAGGCAACGAGTTCCACATCCCTGCAGCTTTCACAGAGAAGCAATTCTGTCCAAAAGCAGAGGACCTAAAGTTGACATAACAGTCTCCTCTGGAAGTGGCTCAGTTGTTCTAAGTCCTACCTCTTTCACACGATTTCACAAACATACTCAGGGGCTGTGGGGCCAAATCATGAAAAATTTTATATACTAAATTAACATTCGAAAAACAAAACAAATTTTTCAAACGTTAATAATCTGTATTTTTTTCACAATATTACAGTAATGGTATGAAAGGTTTATCTAAAATTTTCAGTGCCTGTTTGTACAAGCTTTGAAGCGGCTGTAACGCAAGAGTCTATTGATAAAGACCAAATTGTGATGCAGTATGTAAAATGTGACAATATCATTGCATGCAAAAAAAACTTGGCTGCATACTGTGCTCATTTGCGGCCGAATATATCTGAACTGCGATAAATTTAATTTGACAGTTTTTATCAGTTTTGAAACATGCTTTTTAAATGACAGTGTCCTGTCAAACACTACGCCTAAATACTTAACGGACTCTGCTTCGTGAATTCTATTTCCTTTTACAATAATTTATGGCGCAGAGTGAGAAGTATTCCTTAATGAAAAAACGTGCTGACAGTTTTGCTAAAATTTAGTTAGCTGAATTTTTTTCCATCGCTCCCTGGAGCACAGCTGCTGCTTTCTGTCTTAGTTTTGCATGGACATATATCACGGCGTCATTCGGCGTACATTTGTACGTGAACTTCAGGACAAACAGCTGGAAGATCATTTATATAAACACTGAATAAGAGAGGGCCCAAAATGGAGCCTTGTGGCACCCCAACTGAGCAATCTAAAAATGAAGACATAGTGCTCTTAATTCTAGTGCAGTGCATCCTATACTCTAAATAAGATTTAAACCATCGTAATGTCTCATCAGAAATATTGTGAGTGGACAATTTAGATAACAGGATGTTATGGTTTACCGTGTCTGAATGCTCTTTTCAGATCTAAAAATATGGCACCCACCACCCCCCCTTTATCCAACATGGCTTTGAGTTGTTCAACAAAATAACAAAGTGCCGTTTCCGTTGAATGGTGTTTTCTAAAACTCGAACTGAAGAGGATTCAGAGGGTGCTCTCCATAATTCAAATGATCCATCAGTTGCATGGCCACTACTTTCTCAACAACCTTAGATATTACAGGTAGGATACTCACTGGTCTATAGTTGGCCAGCTCAGCTTTATCTCCTCCCTTATACAAAGGTGTTACTACTGCCTTTTTTAGACAGTCAGGGAAGACCGCTTCTCTGATGGATCGATTGCATTAGCTGAGTAGTAGGTCGACATAAGGTGGCAGCATTCCTTCTAACCATACACGAATCTAAACCATAACCATCCTGTGACTTTGAGATTTTAAGTCCTTGTAAAATTTTAAGGACTTCTTGCTCCGAGACCTCACTTAAGTGAAACACCGGTTTAGTTCAATTTACACAGTTCAATTCCCTTGTCCTGTCACCAAAAACAACAGCCAAATCATTAACAGAATCTTTGAAAAACTATTAAAAGCACTAGCTACCTTTGATTCTTCTTGCGTTAAAACATTGTTTATTTTAATTTCATAACTTTTTTGAGACGATTTTTTCCGAAAAATAGTATTAATGTGCTTCCAGACTAAGTGATTATTTCCTTTAGCTTGCGTTATTAAATCAATAAAAAAGTTTGCTTTTGAAGTCCTTAGTTCTTTCACTACTTTATTCCGATAATCCTTAAATAGACGCATATCATTATCAAGATTTTAAAGCCTTTTTAAGTAGATAATCTCTTCTCCTTATCAAATTCCAAATGTCTTTTGTCAACCAAGGTAAATGTGCCTTTTTGTTCAAGTTAACACATTTTTTAATAAATTTTGCCTTAACATTATTGATTAGATCTAAAAGCTCCCACAAAATGAGCCTATTTCATCATTAGAGTTCAAAACTCCAACTCTTGGTCAAAATGTGCCAAATCTTTATTGGGTATTTTATAAAAAACCTCTTTCTTATTTGTTCTAAATGTAAATCTATTTTTGTTTAATTTCCTTGCTATAAGAACTAAATTATGATCTGATATACCTGTGATAAAATTAAAAGATTTTATTATTCTGTCAGATCTATTTGAAAATACCAGGTCGATTTGTGTTTTAGATGTTTTGGTTATCCTTGTCGGTCCCTTTATTAGCTGTTCAAAATCATAAAGTCCTATTATTTCCTTTAACCTTTTCCTACTGTTTTTATCTATCCAATTTACATTGTACAATTACTTCTTTACCAAGAGTATTCAATTCTTTTAGCAATCTCCTTAAATGATGTATAAAATTTAACATCAGCAGATGGTGGTCTATAAAAACCAGCTAAAATGAATGACATCTGAGGTGACACATTTACAATTAAAGCAATACATTCAATCTCTTCATCCAGTTTAGCTTGCACATTTATCTGTTGGCATTGTAAATGCTCTTTAACATAGAAAAGCAATCCACCACCTCTCCCAGTAGACCTATCCCTTCTAAATATGCTATAGCCTGGAATGCAGTATACTGCTTGAGGAGATGTATTTGTTAACCAAGTCTCCGATAAACAAATAAAATCCAAGTTCGAGTCCAAAAGCAGTTTTTCCACCTGGTCGGTTTTAGAGGAAATACTCCTAACATTTAAATGTCCCTCCAGCAGACCTTTCAGGTTTCGATTTAGCGTCCCAGATAACTTTCAGCGTGGTTGAGATGTTATGAAAGAGTGTCAAATCATACCTCCGTGACTGTGGTTTTGAATGAAGTAGATTACTTCTCTTTTGTCGTAAGTCTGATCCGTTCTGTGGCGTTCCTCCGCCGCGTACTCCCCGCAGCTCTCACGTCTCTCTTCCTCGGCGCCTTGGACTGAACGTTACTGTATCCCCGCTCATCCGAACTTCCAAGCCAAGCTGCTCGTCCGTCGCTTCTTCGCACCATTTTTCCACGTGTAGTGCACTTTCCGCTGGCACGCATATCCTGCCCCGTGCACCCAATTGGATAGGATCGATTGGCTAGGTAAATCCCGGTGAAAATGCCCGCAGCGTTTAATCCAGCCTGGTAGGCACACACAGCGTCGCCGCGGCCCGTCATATTGTCGGAATAACCGCTATTGAAGATGGGGCCTGGGCATTGATGAACGTCTCCCGATAAAGGAGACACAGGATAATGATCAGCGTTTCGCCTTGCGACCTGCGCTCAGACTGTTTTTTTGAATGAAGTCATGAGGCTAGGAAACACGAATGTAGTAGCCACAATGGTCTTTCCGTAGCCAAAATGCTTTTCGCCAAACTTCAGGAAACGTTTGCCTCCACCAGGTTACTACAACCATTTCGAATCAAGTGCCATGCTCGTTTCCCCAAACTTTGGAGTTGATAGTGTTAAAATAAACGCATAAAACAGAAATGCCACCAGCACACCACACCTATAATATTATAATAATAATAATACATTTTATTTGGCCGACGCCTTTCTAAATACCCAATCAGATGATTTATTAAATTCATTATATTCATTCAATTGACTTGATGGGAAGATCTCCTGATAGGATTGATCTCCATATGTAACCTGAGACGTTCCCTATCAAGGGAAATTCGAGCTGCGTTAGAATGTGGTGGGAATCCCATACCCACTACGCACGCCATGCTGAGAAATGCCCGTTCTGTGTGAAGTCCTTGCGCACACTAAGAAGCAAGCAACCTACCCCCTGGCGTAGAGAGGTCAAGGTCATAAAATCTAACAAATGTATGAGGGGTGGGCCATTCTGCTGCATTACAAATGTCAAGAAGGGAAACACCCGAAATTAAGGCAGTTAGAGGCTGCCATACTCCTAGTAGAATGGGCCCGAACAGCCACAGGTGAAGGCTGTCCAGACACTTCATAAGCCAAGGATATAGCCTCGACTATCCATATGCTTATATAACCTGTTTAGATGCAGGGGACCCAATTCTTGAGTGACCCGAAGTAGACAAATAAATGTTCAGACTTACGCCACAGGGCAGCTCTGTGAACGTAGGCATGTAATGCCCGAACTGGACATAACAGGTTCAGTCGTTCCTGATCTGGGGTATTAACCTGTTAAGGTCGTAAACCCGGTACCGGGGGGGATTGCGTTATTAAGAACGTTATTATGATCGCCCTTTAATATTTAAAGGTCCTGATGAAACATTAACAGTCATATGTTATATCATTACAAAGCTTAGACCCTTTACTTTTCACACAAAACCATCATTTTTTAATTCATTTTACATATTGGATAATTTAACAGTTTATATTCCTCCACCCGCAACCGAAATACCGTTCAAAAGTAAGTGTGATTATGAATATGAATATTGATAGCGTTGGTCAAATTTGATCAACAAAGGCAAGTCATATATCAAACAAACCCTTTCTTCCACATGATTTTTGCTGTATGGTTTATTTAGTTGACATAATACAACAGATCAAATGATTGCATAACTATTCGCGAAGTACATCTTTGATATTTGTAAACAAACTAGGAAACGCGTTGCATTTCGTCTCCGATTACAGCATGTCTGAGCTAAAAGTAGTCAAAAATATACATAGACTTTCACCTTAGACTGTTTTCTTCAAAATGAGTCCATTTTCGCCTTCATGTGAGTTTCGCTTGATAAATAATCCCCTATATTATGTCTCATTTAGTCCAGTAACGCAGGAAATAAGTCATTGTTTTCATACGATCCACATGATATGTTATCGTCGACGGATGATGACGAACTACGCATCATTGGGAAGCTTACGCTTATCTCAGCATGACGTGACATGTCGTGGACATCTATGGTGGACACACCTTTCCTCTAAAACAAACAGAGTCTGAGATATTTAGCGCAATTTTGCCTCAGAGTAAAAAAAAAGTAGATATTCTTCAGCGCGCAGTCTGGACGCACTCTCTCATAAAAGACACTAAAAAGCCACTTTGCCTCCCCTTGGTGTCATAGCAATAACTTTTTTAATCGAAATGTTAGACACATAATTTTTTTTTTCAGTGTTGGGGACATCTAGTGGAATCAAATGGAACTTATAATAGGTAGCTGTTGCACACAATACCAGAGTAATACACTTTCAAACAAAGATTCAAAGAAAAAAAACACAAAAGCGCCTACTTTTTTGTGTGTTTCTTTTGATATTTTAAACACATACAATCATTTTTATTACATTTGACACTTGATTTTGTTTGTTTAAAGGGTTTCCTATAAAATGACACCAATTATTTGCATTTACTTCACTGTATGTGGGTATAGGGAGCCATCAGATTTGGGTATGTCCACTTTTATGCGGAATTCCAAAATAAACCAAAGAGCTTAAGAGGTTAAAAGGTGGAGGATAAAATGCCTGCAGCACTATAGGGCCTCCAACTAGTGCAGGTCTAAACCTCAGTGTACCACGGAGAAAACGAGTAATAAGAGGATCTCTCCCAAAAGACCCCCATAGGGGTGTGGTAGGCAGATATAGCCGCCATGTTAACCTTAGGGTGGAAGGATATAATCTAACCAACAGGGCAGTTAACAGGATCTAAATGACGTTCACCACACCAGGTGAGAGAATAATTTCCATTTCAATGCATACAGTCTTCACGTGGAAGGGGCTCTGGAATGGAGAATGGTCTCAACGACCTCAGTCGAGAGACCGGATTCTATGAGCTGGGCCTCCTAAGAGGCCAGACCCACAGTTTCCACAACTCCGTTTGAGAGTGAAATATCGTGCCCAAAAATCGTGGCAAAAATCATTATATTCTGATTTACAGAATAAAAAAAAGTAGCAATTAAAGTAGTAATTTAAAAAATTAACCTGGATTTCTGCAATACTCAGATTTCTTTTTTTAAATATATGCAAATTAGTAGTTCAATTATTTGAAAATGTTTTGTAGCATACAGATTACAAAATAAATATGAACATATGTTGTGAAAGTAAAATCTGGTGTTTTCTTTATTACATTGTATTGCATTTTTTAGAAATATAGTGTAAGCCATAGCCTGGCTAACGCCAGACCACGTATCGAGAATGAAACGTAGTCTGGAAACCACATGTTAAATTTCTCGTATTTGAGGCGTGGTTTAGATCCATATTATTGGGTGCTACGAATGTCTATCAAATGCGCCTATACGTCTATCAAATGCGCCTGTGCTCCCTCCCCGTTCTGTGATTGGTTCCTGGTACCAAAAGTTGGTTCATGGTATCCAGACTGCATAGCAGTGCAAAAAACATTGTGCTGCGGCTAGGCAGAATGGGGAAACCCAGGCTAAAATATTGAGATCTAGTAAGTCAGTATAACACAGACATCTGTAGACCAGCAGCCATATCACCCTGTTGCCCAAGACTGGTTGCTCACTGAAGCTAAGCAGGGCTGAGCCTGGTTAGTACCTGGATGAGAGACCTTCTGAGAAAACCAGGTTGCTGCTGGAAGAGGTGTTAGTGAGGCCAGCAGGGGGTGCTCACCCTGTGGTCTGTGTGGGTCCTAATGACCCAGTATAATGACGGGGACACTATACTGTCAAAAAGAGCACCGTCCTTCAGATGAGACGTTAAACCGAGGTCCTGACTCTCTGTGGTCATTAAAAATCCCAGGATGTCTTTCGAAAGAGTAGGGGTGTAACCCCGGCATCCTGGCCAAATTTGCCCAGTGGCCGCTGTCCATCATGGCCTCCTAATCATCCCCACATACTTATTGGCTTCATCACTGTCTCCTCTCCACCAGTAAGCTGGTGTGTGGTGAGCAGGGACGTGCACAGACATTTTGAGGGGCAGGGGCTCAGAGTGAAAAAAGGGCACTTCTCATAATTAAGTTTTTTTCTTTTAACTTTTTTTAAACAAAAAAAGTTTATATGTTAACACAACTCTGACTTTTTATAAAATGTATTAAAGTTAATTGTATCTTCCTCAAATTCACGCAATTGTTTCAATTTTCAAAAGATGTCTACAATAATCAGTTCACACAGAAACCAATGTTCTCCCTAGTATTCACCAGGTTTATTGAGCAGCAAAGGAAACCATGCCACAATGTGCATGTTTTCTATGCTATATATTTGATACACCTGATAGTGACATGGACTTAGTTTCAGATTTGAGGGAAGACTGTATCATCATCATCATCATCATCATCAAATAAAACCTTCAAAATCCACATTTAGATAGAGTTTGTTTTAAACCTACTATCCTCCATCTGTTTGCATCTGTGGATTTCCTCTAAATTCACCAATTTAGATTTCTAAATTTCAGGGGAAAGATTATTGATGTATGCAAGTCATTAACTTTAATAATTTTAGGCCAAAAAAATGGCGAATTTTAGGCCATAAAAAGTCATAAAAACGTCCAGATTTTTCATACAAGGTCATAAATTCAGCCACGTCATAAATTTATATTTTTTTCTTCAATTTTGAGTCAATATCGCCAATGCTCGATATCAATGTCGAAGTTCGATAAATGTTCGATAGTGTTTATGTGCCAAAAGCGAACGAAAACTCATTTGAACCGCGCGCGTCTCACGGACTGTTTATCCGCTCGGTTCAAAGTCCAAACGGCGGCGCAGCGCGAGCTCACTGAGTTCACTCTTGATCGGCGCTTCAGACCCTACTGTCTATGTTCAGACCTGATATTTAGATACACTATTCAATAAATATATTTGTTTGACAGGGAAGCTGTGCTCAAACAGGAATATATATTATTTAAAAAAAATTTAAAAAGCACCTCAGAAAAAAGGGCGCTTTCTCTCCAGGAATGAAAAGGGCAGGTGCTCAAGCCCCCTTTGATGTCTATGTGTGCACGTGCCTGGTGGTGAGCGTTCTGGCGCAATATGGCTGCCGTCGCATCATCCAGGTGGATGCTGCACATTGGTGGTGGTGGTTGAGGAGATTCCCCCTCTATGTGAAGCGCTTTGAGGTCTCAGAAAAAGCGCTATATAAATGTAACGAATTATTATTATTTATTATTATTATTATTATT
Source organism: Hybognathus amarus (assembly GCA_030378365.1). Lineage (NCBI taxonomy): Eukaryota > Metazoa > Chordata > Actinopteri > Cypriniformes > Leuciscidae > Hybognathus > Hybognathus amarus. Next base: position 69,940 of record JAQIUQ010000031.1, on the reverse strand, counting down.
ATTATAGACATGAAGTGGCAGCTTCAGCCATTTGCAGCTATGAAAAGTTTGGCGGCTGCAGCAGCCATTTAGGTTTTGGCTGAGCCGGCTAGCCAGCCAATAACTTCATCAGCCAGACATTATTCTCAAAACAATGCAGGCTCTACTACTGCCCAATAGATGGATATTTCAGTTCATCGAGGTACTCAACTAGATGTTTTTTTTTAGAGCCCTCATCCTAGATGACATGAAGCATATGGTGGCATTAGGAGCTTGGTGCTTGGCAGCAATAAATCATAATTTCTTCAAAGTCAATGTTGTGTGGCCTAGCTGTTTCTGTTTCTTTCTGTAATTAAAGGGTTAGTTCACCCAAAAATGAAAATTCTGTCAGTATATTTACTCACCCCATGTTTTTCCAAACCTCTATGTGTTTATTTGGTCTGCTGAACACAAAGGAAGATATTTGGAAGAATGTTTTAATCAAACAGATCTCATTCCCATTGACTACCATAGTAGGAAAAATACATACTATGGTAGTCAATGGGGAGTGAGATCTGTTTGATTTAAAGAGCCCCTATCATGGATTTTTGAAAATGACTGTTCATATGGTGTGGAATATAGCTCTAAGGGAATGAAAACATCCTGCAAAGGTTTATATATGAAAGTGCACCGTATATAAAGTTATTGTTTATCAAAAGTGAGAGTCGACTCTGAGTCTATGAAATGAATTGTTTTTGAAACGAGTCATTAGCTGGTTCGTCGTGACATAGAGACATACTGGCCGCGCCCAGTAACTGCGTGCGCAGATGGAAGTCTAGATAGAACACATTCAAATACTTCATCATAGCATCATGTCGAGAAGACGCTGTGTTCTACAATGCAAAGATAGTTCAGCCACTTTGTTTTCATTTACCAGGGACGCAGCATGTGAAGAATCGATGGTTAGAGTTCATATTTGCAACAAGACCACAACAGTATAGCCCGATTGTGTTCTCATCATTTTTTTAATGACGGATCGTTCAAAACATAAATGAATTCAAATGTGGATTCGCAAGCGATTGTTCCTGAAGGAGGGCTCAGTAACTTACTTACCCAGTGTATATGGATCAGCTTACTCCTATCAATCACAACCTGTAAGTATTATTAATAATTGTTGCTTGCTTTTATGGGTTTTGAACGGTTTTGTAGCGTCGGGCGCAGAGGAGGGAAGGCACAAGTATGTGTGTACCGCGCGTGTGTGTGTAAGTTACGCTCAGCGCAGCTTCTAGGTCTCCAATGTCATTTTTTTTTAAATATGTGAAATGTTTGTCGCTGTTATTGGAGTTGTCATAAAGAATAGAGCGTCTTGTAGTACTGCAGTGCTTTATCAATATGTTTATGCGTTATGCTAACAAACAATAACTGACTGGGTCATCTGACCAATCACCGCCGATTCAGCGTCACGCAAAGTAGTGGTTTGGAAAAATGAGTCGTTGTACGAATCATTTGGGAGTCGAGTGAGCAAATCAGTTAAAAATAAATGCATATTATAAGACAAATAAAGTGTTTTTTATCCTTGCATGCATGTTAAACTGTTTTTGGGAACTCCTAAAACAAAAATAGGAACATTTTAAATGCTATGATAGGGGCTCTTTAAACATTCTTCCAAATATCTTCCTTTGTGTTCAGCAGAACAAATAAACACATAGAGGTTCTACCTGAAAGACTCGGGAGATACAATGATGTAACAAAACATCCATTTATTGGCAGCACAGCAAGCAACTATTTGCAAAGTTCTTTGGTGTAGGCCCCGTCCAGTAGATCGGTAATCCGAGGGTAGCGGATCAGCATCTCCTGCCTGAAGATGAAGGCAGAGGCACAGCCGACCCTCCAGGGAATTATAGACGGGACCATCCTGGTGGTGGTGGGGAGAGTGGAGGTTGATGTCATGTCGGCATCTGCAAACTCAAACATGTGTAAGTACCGATCTTTTATACGATAAGGATAAGGACGTGATTGGATAAACTTAAAGGTAGCGAGTGGCACAGTAATTAAGTCTTCCTGGCAGAACTTATGCAAAAGCTTTCATTTCTACCAGAAAGACTTTATTCTTTCAATAAAATGATGTAACAAAAAAAGTGTAGCAAATCAGCATCTCCTGCCTGAAGACGTAGGCACTAAACAGAAATGTAGTTTGTGAGTGAAACATGATCGTCTGGTGTGGAGTGCCCTCTGGTGTCTTTCAAGGGCACTCCAGCTGGTGAACCGTTACACAATGTCTAACACAATATTAACAATCTAGTAACTATTGTTAAATAACAAGAAACTCTGATTAACCAACTAGTAAGTAACACGTAAGCGCACGGATGAAGGTGATACTTCACTATTAACTAATCAATAAATACTACTTAATTTAAACGTTAATTATTTAACTAAAACTTTCATTTCTAAATATTGTTTGTACTGTCTTTGGCAGCAGACAGACATCATACTGACAAAATAATCTTTGTCAGATGGAAACTGCTAGAGTCTAGCTAATGTTAAGTCCAGTGTTGTGCATGAACGCGTTCAATGAACGACGTTCACTGAACTCGTTCATATTTTCGCCGAACGCTGAACTGAACGAATCACTTTTCATACCATGAACGCGAACGAGAGCGTCGCTCACTCTGTCCGGAATGAACGAGCAGCACGCGCAGTTCACGTTCACGCTCATTTGAAAAGTCAGGTTTTACCTCCAACTCCCGTTTTGAGTCGCCGAAATCAACCCCCGACCGTATTGTTGTAGAGACTTTGTCTATTATCACCTCTGGGTATGTTAGACGAGGTCGAAGTATTCATAGTACGGGTAACGTGAAGGCAGGGGGAGTTGCAATAGTATGCATACTTGGCGCGCGCGACGAGGTAGATCTGGCCGTGCGCTGCTCGTATCATCACTTATGATCTGCGCTTTTCCACAACGAGTGATCTTTTGAACTAAACAGGTCTTATCTACTTGTGTTTGTGTGTCATATGAATATTAAATGCCCCATACATGGAATCAGAGTGCCTACTGTATAGTAAGTTAAGTTGTTCAGCTGGTAGCTATTCATTTTCTTTAGACAAATATAATCAGGAAGATTGTTTTATTATAATCAATGTAAATGGCATTTTCATCGTTTACTCACTGTTAACTTCCTTTTGAAGGTGTGAAAATGTGTTGGTTGAGTATTGCACATTGAGCAGGGTAAGCCCAAGCTAATTTGACATTACAGTACATGACTACTTTGGTCTGGTTTACATAGTTACTGCCGTTCAAAATATGCTGGATTTTTGTCAGTAGACTGATCTTTTCCCCATGAACCTGAATATACCTTTTTAAAGTCCTGGGTAATTTGGTTCATGCTGGCTAAATAAAATTCACTGAACATACAGTATACCCTGATTGCACCTTATTTCCAATTGCTACATATCATGATTACACATTATTTAAGGGGTAATACATTATTTTCTCCTGGCTATAATAATTGTCTCTTGTTTATTGGTACAATAATTTTGATTAGTTTTGGAGTGGCAGTGATTTGCAGCTGGTAATGGATGGTAAAGAGGTTCTATTGAGTAAGATAGTGGCCTAAAGAATTTAACAAATGAACGTGAACTAGTTCATTTTTAGATATGTGAACTTAGTTCATTTTTTTTAAAAATGAACTATGAACGTGAACTAGTTCATTATAATCTGTGTGAACTGAACTTTGAGCTAGTTCTTTTTAAGTATGAACTGGCACAACACTGGTTGAGTCATACTTGTAAAGAGTGTCACCAAAAAGATCTGTATCACGAGTGAGGACACTGATTGGATCCTGTTGAGCTTCTTTTAGGAATGACAGAACATTTTGACAATACTTATTGCTTCCAGGTGATGTAAAACTTACAGGTAAAACTTCTTCATCCAAGGGCCTGATACTAGTTTCCCATTCAAGCTGAGGACCTGGATTTCCAACTCAGCAGTTGGGTTAGTGAAGTCTTTGTGCAAGCCTGACAGTAATCCACATTCACATTCCCAGTTCTCAAGAACTTCTCAAACAGTTGAGATGCTCTATGTATTTCTCTATGTATTTCCACATAGGTAAAAAAAAAGCGCATGGAGACGATTCCTGCGATAGCAGGGTAACATGCCACGGGGAAAATTGACATCTTCAAGAAAGTAGTGAAACCTTTTGGGTCTCCCTTCCTAGCCTTAAAACGATGTTTGTTCATTTGGAGGACAACGTTTGCTGCCATACAGTCTTTACCAAATACATGTCTGTAACAAAGTCTATAAGAAATCCTGCTCAATGAATGGAGATGGAAGAAGACAGGGTCGGTGTGACTGGGACTTGTGTACTTTTTATTTAGAATATAAAAGAGACAGTTGCGCACGAGCGCCTTCACCATAGGCAAGCTATAGCAATTGAAACAGTAGCACGTAAACTGCAGAAATAAAAACCCAACATGAACTGGCAATGGTGTCGATGGGATGAAGGTGGCAGTTAAGCTCATTAAGAGTTTTGCCCCATGACTCTGAAATTATCTGGATTTCAACGTGGTTTACAACAGCGCAATCTTGAAATGTTGCTGATAATAGATTTATGGCAGTCTTGGTAATCACAGAAATATAAAACTGAATAAACTTTAGCCAGTTCATCAATAGAACTTGTCACATGTTCAACATAGTCTTCTGATCGTAACTGATCGATGGCTACTACAAGGCACTTTTTTTAGTTGTAAGATGTATTCAATTTAAATGAACACCTTCCAGTGTTGTTGTGTCAAATCCTAATGTAATGTTCTCGGTAGTCATTGCCACTTCAGCGGTTTGTAGGTCCGATATCGCACCAAGCTCCCGGGCCATCTGCTCGGCAGATGCAGAGTTTTTGGGGGGAACAGTAGTAATCTTTACTCCAAATCCCATAGCAAACCTTATAATGAGTACTGGTATATTCTTAAGTAGGAACTTGGTTGATTATTGAATCAAACATCATCTCAATTGGTTTCGTTAGTGTTTTGTTTAGAAAGAAAGAGTACAAAACAAATAAAAATATTAAGAGAAAGGCAGATGTTTGAGTTTTCAATGAATAAATAAATAAGTCAGCTCATATTCCCTGCTGGTTCGCCGTTTCAGGGTGCCGAGGTGCCTGCTTTTTCCAACGTTCCTCCGAGGGGGGTCATAGGAACTAAGCTAGTTAGAGGTAGGCAAGATCTGAGGACTGTCGTCATCAATAATAAAGCTTAGACAAGAAGTCCTGCCATAAAAAAACAAGGCTATCAGGCTTCTGAGGGCTCCTCCGGTGTAGGGATGGTTTTGAGAAATCGTTTCTCCTCTGTGACTCTCTGAGGAGGGTCGCAGGCGCTGTCAGTTAATTTGTTCCTTGCCGGTTCACCGTTCAGGTCACCGAGGTGTCAGTGTCCCCATACGATCCTCTGAGGAGTGTCGTTTAACGGTCAGTTTGGTTGTTCCCTGCCGGTTTTCCGCTTCAGGGCACCGTAGTGACTGTGCAACCAAGGAATGGTTTTGAGAAATCAATTTTCCTCTGGGGTGCGGCTCTCTGAGGGGAGTTCGGTTTGTTCCCTGCCGGTTATCCGTTTCAGGGCACCGAGGTGTCGGCGTCCCAGACGGTCCTCCGAGGAGGGTTGTAGAACAGTCAAGTCGGTTGTTCCCTGCTGGTTATCCGTTTCAGGGCACCGAAGTGGCTGTTCAATCAAATCCAGAGGCCAATCTGAGAGACTAGTACCCTTAGTAGATTTTTCGGCAGCGTGGAAACTTCTGCCAAATGTATCTCATTGGGTCCTGCAGATTATAGAATCAGGTTACAGAATTCAGTTCGGTTCTCGTCTGCCCAGATTTCTAGGGGTCTTTCATTGGTAGACCCAAGCAGGCTTTGGATATGGAGCAGGAAATACTGGCACTTCTGCAAAATGAGCAGTAGAAGGGTTCCTCCTCCCAGCAGACAGCAATTACTTCGTTGTTTCCAAAAGAAGATGAGGGAGGTTCCTGAGGTTTGCTTTCAGGGGCGAAGCATACCATTATCGGGTTCTCCTATTCGGCCTAGGTTTTTACCCCACACCTTTTACAGTATGCGTGGATGCAGCTCTGGCTCCTCTGGACTCCAGGGCATAGCATATCCCAGACAACATTCTGTCCAAGAATGGTCATTAGAGATGAATGAGAGTAACACATGACCATTCTTTAGCTCCTCATGATTAGCTGGTACAGCAGTAGAATGTTCCATCAAATACTGACGAGACAGGTCTGCCTGAGGAGAAAACGATCCCAGCTTTTTTTCCCACGGATGCTGTACTTCGTCAACAATGGATACAATTTATGTTTGATTATGTTCCTGAAAATGATGATCGTAATATAGCTCTCTGTGCTGCACATTTTACAGAAGACAGCTTCCAGAATCTCCTCCAATTCAATGCCGGATTCAACAAGAAACTGTTACTAAAACATGAAGCAGTTCCAACTTTAAAACCAGAGGCAGCAGTTGTTGGGCCACAACCTGTAAGTAGGCTAAGACTTAATCATTTTAGATGTATTTGCATGTATAATTCCAGACGTAGCTTTGTGTTTTATTTTTTCAAATGCCAGCGCTGGCTTTATAGCCACTAGTCTACTTGTTATGCTATTTTGTGTCTGACGACAAACGCATACAAACATTATGGACCTGAATTTTGTCCCAGATAGCACACGTACGTCTGGCCGATGTTGGCCCGATGTACAAAGTTCCGTCGCCACGATGTCGCTCAGAGAGCGTTTGCTAATCGGCACAATGTTCGCTGCAACGTCGGCATATGATCGCAAATGATCTTCGGCCGATGTTTGAACGACGCAAAGCTGTAAATGCCGGCCGCTCTGCATGGGCTTTATAGGACCTTTATTTACAGGTCGAACCTTTCTGGCTACTCCTTTGCGCTGCTTTCATTAAAGCACGCACGTACACACACACACACACATCATTTGCACTTAGAGCGGAGATTGCGCTGCACACTCAGGATCAAACTCGCTGCCCCGCAACTTTCATTAATAAAATAGCATTGATACTGAACACAACTTTCATCCCTCAAAATGGCCATATTCAAGAAGAAAAAAGTAGAGTAGTTTGCATCACTGGATATAACTGTCAAGGATGTATCATTTCTATCGTAAAACAGTTAGTAAAACAGCTAATATTAAATGATTTGCAACTTTCATCTCACCTCACAGTGCTCGCACTCTTTCAATGTTATTCTTAAAAACATATCCTTTTTGTCATCCTAAAAACAAAGCAGGGCAAAAAATTCCAACATTTGGGGAACAATTTGGCTATTTCTAATTATTGACATAATTGTTATTATAATTATTGACATTATAGAACTTCTCCCCTAAATGTCTAAGGTGATATAAAGCACTGGGGCTACTTGACCATCTAATATGAAAAAAGTAGACTATACTGACAATGAAAAATATCTTCTTAATTTTGTGCGTGTAACTGTCTCTATAATGAACAGACACAATTCAAGTTAAGATAGTTTAATGACACCAGAAAGAACTCCAGAAGAAAAGAGATAAAGAAGAACAGCAATGATGTAGACCCATAGTAGAGACGGATTCTTCCCGGCAGCCTGTAACAGAGTGAAAAACAGTGGGGAAAAGCAGTTAGTTCTTTGCTTTAAGAAACAAATGCATCAATAAATACATTTTAACTGTTTCCTTTAGCCAGATCATGAGCTTTAGTCTGATGTCTGCATCGTAATCTGTAGAGCGGTATATGCAGCACTGCTCGCCCCGGTCATCTGTGAGCCGTGAGCTGAACAAGAGTCATAGTTTTCATCATTTAAGCAATTCTGATTATTCGAATCGCGAGATTCGTTAGAGAAAAAAAGGGCAAAAACTTTTTATTTCTTTTTAGAATTAATATTTCTACCTTTTATTCTTGCCAATTTTAAGCAATAACCAATAAAATGGCTCAAGTAAAAGGAGTCTCTTCAACTAAACATTGTGTTGATTACATTATTACTCCAGCAAAAATGCGACTGTTAGATTTTTTTTCATTTAATCATTTATTCAAGAAAAAAAAAGATTTTAAACCAAATAGAGTCTCAGTTTATCCTGAATTAGGGGCCATTCACATATCACGTCTAAAAATGCGTGGAAAGCCTGCGCGGCTGTAGGCTACAGCTATGACCAGGGCTGCGTTCAGCCCGGACAAAACGTTGCACAACGTTTTTTAAACAGAAACGGTGATGCGTTGAACACATTGTTCTGCAACTATGGCAGCTGAGAAAGGCTATTCTTTGTGAAGAATTTTCGGAGCCTGATGAAGTCGGTATAAATATGTGTTTAATACTACAAAATATACCCGATGTTACAGTTGCCTTGCTGCCCAGAACACAAGAGAACATTCCAATTGAGTGAAGGGATTTGTGGAAACTGAAAGCACACATCTTACCTAATTCAGTATAAAACACAATAATCTATTTAGCCTTACACACTAACTTTATTTGTATTTCATACTGTTTTAATACCCTATTTTCTTTCTCATTTTTAGGAAAAGCAATTAAAGGGATAGTTCACTTTGAAATTCATTTTTGATATGTTTTAGCTTACCTCCAGGGCATCCAAGATGTAGGTGTCTTTGTTTCCACAGTAACTTCAATTTTGATAATTTTAGGTAAAACCGTTGTTGTCTGTCAGTCATACACTTGAGTTGCAGGGGGTCCACCTTATAGAGCAGTCAAAACTAAACATTATTTAAAGGGCGGGTTTACTGCGACTTTCACTTTTTAATTTCAAATAGTGTGTGTTGCTGTTGGTGCATGAAGAGTATCTGCAAAGTTGCAGCACTGAAAGTTTAGTGTAAGCAGAGATATCGTCTTTTAAAAGTCAGGAAGTAAAATTGCCTACAAAAACGACTCGTTCTGGACTACAGCTGGGTTATGGTACGTCACTAACCCACACATTTGCATCAACCACTCCCTCCGGAATATGCAGGAAAGGGCATGCGTCGAGTGAGTTGTGTTCACGCAGCTGTCAGGTCTTCTTCTGTGTTTCGGGCTTCCCACGGACACTGTATTTTGACAACAATGGATACAATTTGTGTTTGATTATATTCCTGAAAGTGACGATCGTAATCTAGCTCTCTGTGCTGCGCATTTACAGAGAGACAGCTTCCAGAATCTCCACGAGTTCAACACTGGATTAACGGTAAACAAGAAACTGTTTCTAAAATCATGAGGCAGATCCAACTTTAAAACCAGCAGTTAAAAGTCAGCAGTTGTTGGGCGTGGTGTAAAACCCCTCGATTGGGTGAATGAATATATGCGAGACCCTCGATTCAAGGAACAGTTCATAAATTGTTGATCCAGATCATTAATTTTGAATATTCTTCCCCTAAATTCAAATTGAGACTACAAGACCTGAGTTAGAGATTCTCTACATATTAATATTTTTCTGGTGGAGAATGCAGGCAATATTTTAAGCTTTGTTGTGTGAGAAATTAATGCAGTGACAATTTTGTATATTTTGCTGTTTGATTGACACAAAGTGCGCCGCCGCACACTGCTGTTTGAGTAAATCAAATGTGCGCCGCCGTATGTTGAAACCCTACAGCATATCACTGAAATTACCTAGCCCTAATGCGTTAGTCGTGGTAATTGTAAAAATAAATTGCAGTTGGAATACTGATATTCACTCTTAAGTGTTTAAAGTTAAAACTGTAGTTGTGACGAAAGAAATATTTACTGCTGTACAGACGTGTACACGATTAGAGATATTTTCTTAAACTCTCCTGTTCAAAACGAGAGTCTTTTGGACAGGAAGAAAACAGGAATGATTAGAGCGATGTTCCTCTGGTCATCCTAACCTAGGCCTGAATTATAATTCATTTGGTTAACGAAAAAACTCCGAGTTTTAACCTTTTGATTTAGTCAACCAAAAGTTAAACCAGAACATTTCAATCATTAAGCGCTAAATGATTCATGTTTTTGGAGTTAATCTTTCACAGATGTAAATTCCTGTGATATAGTGTACGTGTAAGTGTAAAAGCAGTGAACTCAATTCTGCCTCACACATCCGTGAAAAATAGCACGAGAAAAATCCGCCTGGATTTCAATCACTGCGTGCATGCACATTTTGCGCGTCCTAGAAAGGACAATAAAGTGGTTCTGATTGTAATTTGACTCCTCAACGCTAGAGCGCAGCCTTGCGCCCCTCAGTTCGAATTACCACCAGACCCCTTTACCCAGCGTGAGCAAGACAGCGCCATCGCGCGGATATTTTTGTTAGGTCATTCTATTTCCTGAAATTCTTTCTCTCCAGTCATCGCTAATCTTTCACAGGTGAGAAGCGATCACGACGTTCGTATCTCTCTCTGCGTCCTGTTTGAGATTTCAGTCTATTTGCAATTGGGTTCATTCTGTGTTATCAACTTACAGAAAGCGATCAGCATCAAGAGTGACCCCATTCGTTAATATTCATAATCTCATTCAGACTTGGGTTTTAAGAAACGTGAGCAGATAAACCTGATTTAAATTCTCATTTAAATCTCATACATTGTGTTATAGGCGAATTCCACTTAATTCCGTTTCCTTCTGAATAAGGTTATTGGTTTATCCCTTGGATGGATCCATAAGTCTTATTAAGAGATTACCTTTTTCTCCTTTCTGATAAATTGATTGAGTCAATTCATTTCAGGGAATTAATAACTTTTGTTAATTTGTTGCTAATAAATTGATAACTGTTGCTGGTTTAAGGAATCGAGTTTCGCTTATCAATTCTTCTTTAACTTTGATTAATTTGCCTTTAATTATAAAAAAAATTAAATTATTAATTTTTTTTTTTATTAATTTATATTAATTTTTTTTCCTCTGCCGTCGTTTCCCCTTCCATCTGTGATACCCTATCACACTGCATCCAACTGCCTTAGGGGTTACGTAACATCTCTGTACATGCTTATCTGAATTGAATTTAAACCAGTTTGAATTGCGATCTCATTTAAGCTTGTCTTCTCTACCAGGCTGACCACTAGGAGCACACCCTCTGGTGGCCCAAACCCGCCACTGCGCCGGCGTGCTCCTGTGTTCTCCTGCTTTACTCACTGACCCTTCTTCCTAGGTCCCTCTGATGATTAACCACATTATCATAATTCCCTTTCTGTGTTTTCTCCTTTACCCTTAGGTAGCAAGGTTTTGTATTTTACACACCCAAAGAAAATTACTCAATTTGGTTTAAATAAGGTAAACTTTAATTAATTTTGGAGTTTTCCTTCTTCTGCCACATTTTAGTATTTTCCAAGGAGCATCCTCTTGTGGGTGGTGATCCGATCGTCATCCCTGGTTGGTGTTCAGTGGGTGAGGTTTTCTCCTACCGGCGGTAACCAGCGCTAGCTGTGCGTAAGTCTCGGACCCTCCTGTCTCTGTCCATTGGTGCGGCACGCAACAAAGACATCAGCAATCTGGTAAATTCCACAAAGAGGGGTCATTCACGCTGCGACACAAGGCAATCTCGGAACGTCCTCCCAAACCGGGGCCTAAAGAGGGGCCACCTCGTAAGAGGGGTTCTGGGAAGACACCCTTTTTGCAGTGTCGTAAGCAGGTGACATCCTCGGAATTGCCAGGTTGTGTTAAAAGTCGAAGTTGTTTGAGTGGGCGCACCAAGGTAGATGCACAGGAAAGGCCCAGCGGACACCTCAGTTAAGTGTCTGGAGCGACGGGGGAATTTCCTCACCATTGGCCCAGCCAGAGTGATTTCGGGTCACCCCAGGCAAGCTGGAACTAGGTAAAGAAATACAGATCATCCACTTAGCATAGGCCACAAGAATATCAGATATTCTCCCGTGTCAAAGTGCTACCCATCCTTGCCTCAGAAAACACACATAGTCGGCGCAAGCCTTCTTAGCTCGTAACACTTTCTAAACTGTTATCCTTCTCTGCATTTACAGATCCGTTAGTCCTAGTGTCTAACCTCATCTAAGTTTCTTTTACCTTGCTTTGTTCTTCTCTCCTCTGTTTCCTCTGCTCTGTGTGAACTGTGCCTTTCAGATCACCCAGAGACACGGCCTACAGAGACACCCAGGGAAAACTAAATAACAGATTGACAGCGGAGCCGTTAGCGGCAACACTGACCCACTAGGCTCCGGCCCTGTCAAAAAATCTTTATTTAGGCCCTGCGCTGACCTAAACAATTTTCCCTACCTCACTGTCTAACTGTCTCCTCAGTTAGTCGAAATTCCCGTAAACGGCATCGTCCGTATCAAAGGGATAGCGCCTAAATTGTTGAACAATCTTGCATTTGGTCTTGTTGTGTGTGCGTGTTGTGCTCCTCTCGCCTACAGTAAGCCAGTATGTCCCAGTCTCCCAACCCAGCTGCCCACTGGGACAGCCTCGAGACATGGCTGACCGCCATGACAGCCGCCTTCCTTCCAAAAGGGGATGGCGACGCGGAAGCCCAGAACCAAGAACAGCTGGATGCCGAACTGGACACCCTGACAAGGCAGGACCCAACTCAAAGCTACAACCACAAAGGAATGGGCCCGACTCGTGGGAAAGCTGGCCCATACCCTCGATCACACGCAAGCCCGACTATACGAGAAAAACGCCACCGCCCTGGAACAGGAAACTGCAACTCTACGGCTCCAAGCGGAGGACGCTTGGCGTAAACAAACGGAAACCCAGAGTCGGCTAGATCAGCTACTGATCGACAGCGAGGAACAGAGCGAGGGGGAATCAGACCCCGACCTACGAAAGGAAATAGAAAGCCTCCAAAAGGCCCTGGACGACCTCCGTCTGGACACCAATGAAAAGGAACTGAAAGAAAAGAAAGCCCGAGAGGCACTCACAGCGGAACTAGAAGAGCCGAAGGTCTCCTTTCAAGAGCCGATGCTAGATTTAAGGACAGAGACGCTAAAGCCAAGGCCTGTGAAAATCACCTAAAAGCCGCCCAAGCTGAAGTTGACAAACTTACTCAACAAATGGACCTTTATAAAGCTGAGCTGGACGCTATCCACCAAGAACTAAAACACTCCTATAAACTGCAGAGTGACCGAGTCAGGGAAACACACACTACAAAGTTTCCCCTGACCGGTTCGGCCCGCAAGTCTTCAGTCAAGGTTTCACAACTGCGAGGGGGGACGGACGTCCACCGTCGCCGGCAGCCACAGACAGCCAACCAGGATCCCCGCACTTTGGAAGAGGGGGGACTTTCCCGTCAACTCCTGCCCCTCACCACGGCAGAAGCTTCAAGGAACTTGACAAGTTGGCAAGAAACATCCCTACCTTCACGCCAAACCCTGCAGGAGGTCATGATGTTCACGCTTATCTAAAGGACATTGATTTTTATTTGAACACTGTTCCCCATGTCACTCCAGGGGACAGATTATACCTGGTCAGAATTACCTCTAGCCGTGAAGTACGCAGCTTCCTGGATCGTCAACCAGACGCTGTCCAAACGGATTACCAGCAACTGCGACAAGCCTTCATCCGGGAATTCTCTGACCCAGACACTGATCAAGGACTAATCACTGCGTTGAACCTCAAGCAGGCACGACTGGAGACCCCGCAAGCGTATTATACTCGCCTCAGACAAGCCTACTTCGGTGCACGAAATGAACCGGAAATGGAGGAGGACTTTAACTTCCGAACTTTGTTCCTCCGAAACCTGCATCCCACCGTAAGTCACCACTTAGGGGTCCTAGCCTGTCCTCGAACCATGACAACCCAACAACTGAGAGATTTAGCGCACAAAGCGTTCATCAAACAGAAAATGGTTTCTGAAAAGACTGTGAGAACTCCCTCTATCTGCCCCATCACTGATCAACGTCCAGAGCTGGCACTAGAGGGCGCCCAACAGCACCACCCTAACAGACTGTTTAACGAGTCCAAAATGTTTCCGGACAGCAGAGGGCAACGCAACCGTGAGGGTGCACGCCCCAAGCAGCCAAACCGGAGCTCTGAAGCTTCCTATGGCAACCCACGGCCTACCTACCATCAAAGGGGTAGAGCCACATGGGAAGCCAGCCAACGGCCAAGAACCAGCCGAGCTCCAGCAGCAAGAACCCCTAGCCCAGATCAGCGGCAACGGAAACCTTCATGGCAAGCCCCCAGCAAGCTCAATTCCAAATCTGAGCCTGCCACAAAGAGTGACAGTAAAGTCGCAGCAGAGACCGCGGAGATCCTGAAAGTGCTGAAAGAGCTTCTTCACAAGAAAACTGACAAGGAGGACAAGGTGGACAAATCAGACTCCTCATGACTAAGAATAAGGACTGAAAACTTTCCGGACAGCCTTCCTACAGAACCAAGCACCCCCAACACTGCTCTCCTGACACAGACCACAGAGCCAGCTGTCACAACACCAAGTGACAGCGACACACACTCCTTGCTGCTGCCCACCACACATCCTGAAGTGGACAACGCAACCCCTCACACTAGTGAACCAACCCCTGAGATACCTGAAAGTGCTGTTTTGGTCGTGTGTCTTTGCAGCGACTCACAAGACACTGACCCTAACTGTTTGTCGATCACCACACAAACCCCAGCACCAAAACTCCTGGGACACCTGATCGAAAAGGGACTAGCACGCAAGCTCTATCTCTCCATCACGCTGGAAAACGAAGTGAGGCTCGAAGCACTAGTCGACACTGGATCGGACCTCACTCTGATATCAGCCAAACTCTTTGACAGACTCAGATTTGAAGCTAACAGGCAAAACAGAACTTTAAAACCTCAGAACTGTGTTTTGAATGTGCAGTCTTACAGCCAAACTGACATCCGGCTTGAACAAATAGCTCCCATCCATCTGACCATTGGTCCCATGAGTTTAATCCACCCTGTGTACATTTCACCTATGGACACATACCCTCTCCTCATCGGCAAAGACCTGCTAGACCGCTTCGAGCCCCTAATGGACTTCAGACAACTGAAAATTTGGGCTCAAGTGCGAGAACCCCTCCCCTGTCAGCCACCCAGGTCAACTGAGCCAGACTGCCAGGTCACCAAGGTCACGGGAACTTTCGCCGACAGCCAGTGTGACACACACCCAACACTGGAGCAAGAGTCAAGTTCACTCCTCTGCACCTTCCAACTCACAAAAGACTTTGAGCCTTTCTGCCCCAGGGTCAACACCGACCTGCAGCTGAACGGCCAACCCACAACAGACATTGTGCTCGCACTATGGGCAGACAACTCTGCCATCAGCCTGGCACTCTTTAACAAACTAATTAAGGTCACACCTGACCTTCCTTATGCAAACAAGCGCACACGCTTCCCTTTGAATCCATGTCCATCAAACCTGGTGACTGCAAAGGGTATCTGTGCTTTGAACTTGAACTGGAACAACAGGTGCCTTACCCATTACTTCCTGGTCCTCCAAGACCCACCTCACAATGTCTACATTGGAGCAGACGTCCTGATTCGCCTCCAAGCACATGTGGACATTATCAACGAAGTACTGTGGGCCCCATTGACTGTACAGCCAGCTGTTGTTCCCACACACATCGACAATCTCGTGTCAGGACAAACAATCCCAGAGGTCTGTACCTTGATCAGCGAACAGGAAACTGTAGTACCTGCTTACACCAAAGGGGTCGCTGTTCGACTCAACATGCGATGTGGTCAAACCTTAAACCACACATTGGGTTTCTTCCAACAGTCACCCGAAGGCATTGAACTTGGCCTAACACTAGAAGCCACGCCTCTAACTGAAGTGACATCACGTGCAGTCTACATCCTTTTCAACAACTGCACCGCAGGGGACATCACAATCCCAAAAGCCTACCGGCTGGGATGGCTAGTGAGCCATGATTTCCCTGACTTTGAATTGACTTTACCGTTCATCGGTCCCATTCCAACCGGGATGCTACCTGAAGAGTGCACAGGCGATGCACTGCACACAGCACCCTTCAAAATCATCTCCATCGCCTCTGTTCTGCCAATGGACAAAGATCAAGTATGCAGAAGTGAACTGATGGAGGACCGACACCTCGCCGTCTACACGGTCTCCGAACAGCCTCCCAGCGAGACTGATCAGACCTCTGCACCTACGCGTGTCAACTCCGCAGGTGACTCACCCACAGAAGAGCCCTACCCCGGATTTGAATCTCAAGTTCAACAAATCCTAACGGACGCTGATGCAATCCAGGACGATGCAGACCGACAAAAACTCAGAGACGTCCTTTTCAAATTCAAAGCGTCATTTGCCAAAGACTCTTTAGACTGTGGTCTCACCAACCTTCACACCGTGCGCATCCCAACGCACCCTCAGGCGCCGCCTACCTATGTAAAACAATACAAGATCCCGATCGCATCACACGAACCGGTGCAAGAGATCATTGACTCCATGCTTGAAAAAGGTGTTATTCGTCCGTGCAACAGCACCTATTCTGCTCCCATCTGGCCGGTTATCAAGCCAAACGGCAAGTGGCGACCAACGATCGACTACACGAAAACTGAATCAACAGGTGCCATTGTCACGATGGCCCATGACCCAGCTGGAGCAAGAAATACCCCAAATCAGAGGAGCCAACATCTTCTCTACGCTCGACGTAGCCTCAGGTTTCTGGACCATCCCAGTGCATCCAGAGGACCAACACAAGCTTGCTTTCACTTTCGGCAACAGACAATTCACTTTCACAAGGTGCCCATTCGGCTATGCTAACTCACCTGCTGAGTTTAACATCTTCCTGAACAAAGCATGCCCCGATGCAAGAATGAGAGGAAACCTCATCTATGTGGACGACGTGTTGATGAAAAGTACCACAGTTGCCGACCACTTGAAAGAAATAGACTATGTTTTGAACCAGTTGACAACTGCAGGTGCCAAGATTGCGCTCCATAAAGGGCAATGGTGCCGGACCAAAGTCAACTACGTGGGACTACTGATCGGGTCACAGGGCATCGAACCGCAAACAAGCCGCATACAAGCCGTTCAAACCATCAAACCCCCCACCAACGTCTCAGAACTGCGAAGTTTTCTGGGGGTGTGCAATTACTCACGGCAATTCATAGAGAACTATGCAGACATTGCAAAGCCCTTGACCACCCTGCTGAAAAAAGACTGCCCATTTGTCTGGACAACCATCCAAGACAACGCCATGAACGAGCTAAAGCGTCACCTATGTACAGCTCCATGCCTGGCATACCCAGACCCACAAAGAGAATTCTACTTAGAAGCTGGATTCTCCGAACACTGTCTCAGCGCTGGCCTGTACCAACGACATGATCAAGACAAAAGAGTGGTCGCTTATGCCAGCAAGACACTTCTTCCACCAGAGCTTAAGTTCTCAGACTGTGAAAAAGCCCTGCTTTGCACCGTGTGGGCCATCCAAAGATTCTCCAACTACATTGGAGCTCAAAAGGTTATCATAGAGACTTGTCATCAGCCTGTCATGTTCCTCAACAGCCAACGCATCCGTGATGGCGTGGTCACCAACTCCCGCATCGCCACGTGGTTAATGGCCCTCCAGGGTCGCAATGTTGAAGCAAGATATGCTCAAAACCACAAGTCAGCCCTAGGCAACGGCCTGGCGGCCTGCCAAAACTGCTCTGGTAACGCCCCACCTGTCACAGCCAATGTGGAAGAACCACAACAACAGACCTGTCACAGATACTTTGAGGAAAATGCATGCCAAGGTTTAACAACAGCCTATGTTGACGGATGCTCCTACAACCAAGAGGGCTCTCGTCAAGCAGGTGCTGGTGTGTTATGGGTAAATGATCTGCCTTGCCCGCCGCAACACTTCAAGCTGGGATCCCAGTCATCACAATATGCTGAAGTGGCAGCCATTCTCATAACTCTGCAAATAGCCTCGGCCCATAACATCAAAGAACTCCTCATCTGCACAGACTCTAACTACGCCAGATTGAGTTTCACATGCCACCTTCCAAGCTGGAAACAGAATGGCTTTAAGACTTCAAACGGCAAGCCTGTCACACACCAAAACTTGTTTCAAGCATGTGACAACCTGACTAGACAACACGACATGATTGTCTACTGGAAAAAGGTGAAGGGGCACTCCAAACAACCAGGCCTCGACAAAGACCTGAATGACCAAACCGATGCCCTCGCCAAGGCTGGCGCACTGCACGGCACTCCATGGTCACCCCCAGCCCAACCACCTACCTTTGATGTGGCAGTGCTAACCCGCAGCAAAAGAACTTTCCCTGCCGCACTGCCCACCTCTCAGTCTCTCGCCCTGACTCCGCAGATCTCAAACAACGACATAGCGGACATGCAAAACTCTGACACGTCAATAAAGACTTTTCTGCACCACCTCTCAGACCCCACCAGCCACCCACTAACGCCGTCTGACCTAACGGCCGACCCCTGTCTGAAACGCCTGCAAGACATCAAGCACATGCTGCGTGTGATAGACAACATCTTGTGGTATGCACCTGATGACACCACAACGCCACGGCTTGTGGTGCCACAATGCCTAAGGGGGGTGATGCTCTTGTATGCCCACGACGCACCATGCGCTGGACATCACGGCGTCAGAGCCACTTATAAGACACTAAAGCAGGTGGCATATTGGCCCTGCATGCAAAAGCACGTGGCGGAGTACATCAAAGAGTGTCTGATTTGCTGCCAGTTTCAACCTGCAAATCCAAACCACAGAGCTCCGCTGCAACACAGAAGAATCACATTCCCGTGGTCAGACCTCCAAATCGACTGGGTAGGGCCCCTACCCCGATCAACAAGAGGCAACAAGTACTTTCTCACAGTCGTGTGCCAGTTCACAAAATGGGTAGAGTGTCTCCCAGCACCCAACGACACCGCCCAGACCACGGCATACCTCCTGATGAATCACATCTTCTCCAGGTTCGGACTGCCAATGAGTGTCAACTCAGACAGAGGTACTCATTTCACAGCCGAGATAATGCAGCAGATATGGAAACTCCTGGGTGTCCACGTTCAACTGCACATCAGCCATCAACCAATCTCGTCCGGCCAAGTCGAACGTTCTAACAGGACTGTGGTCAGTATGCTAAAAAAATACGTGGCTGCCAACCAGAAAGACTGGGACGTGAAACTCCCGCTGGTGTTAATGGCCCTCAGAGCCACTCCACAAGACTCAACTCAAGTGTCCCCCTTCGAACTAATGACTGGACGACAGATGACACTGCCACTGCACCTGTTGTACCAGCCAGGAGACTCCAGTCTCATCACAGCCTGCACCACTCACCAGTACCTCGAAGAGCTGCACCGGCATCTGAAATCGACCTTTGCCTTCGCCCAACAACAGCTTCAAAAGAGCGCACAGGGTCAGAAAGCGTACTATGACCGGAAAGCTTCACACCAGGAACTGGCCGTGGGTGACAGGGTCTGGTATTACCGCTTTGCACAGCCACAACGCACAGCCTCCCACCGGCTGTCAAAGAAATTCCTGCCACACTGGACAGGGCCCCATGAAATTGTCGATAAACTTTCACCGGTAGCGTACTCGAATCCAACTGAGCCAGGGACAGAAAGACCCCGTGCTCAAATGGGTCCACCGCAACCAAATTAAAAGACATTCGAGGAGGCGAGGAGTGGCCAATGCAAACTAACCTGTTTCCCATCCTAGGAGCGGAAGACCGTCCTGCAAAACCACGGACAACTCCCGCTGACACACTGCCTCTCTCTCTCTCTCTCTCCTCTCTCTCTCTCCACCTCTCCTCTGTACTCCTACTAGGATGCTGCTGTGGTTTACCATCCTGTGCCTTCAAGCGATCAGAGGGCAACCGCCACCCGACATCATCTCACCAGGCCCGGCGTCAGGCATCGTGCTGAGGGAGCAACCAGGGCTCTTGATAACCAACTGTCGGACACACACCCAGAAAGTGTACGTCCGACTGGAGCCCCTGAATGTCTACCGGGCACACTTCCCCAAAACAGCAACCCAGTACAGCTGGGCCGGTGCCCGATGGATAGAGGATTCCGTCCTCCACGCCGAGGCCGACGTCAGACACATGCTGAGCCAACTAGAAAAGATGACTGTCACCCAGGCGGAATTGAGCGGATACAACCGCCGCCCCAAACGGTTCCTGGGAGCTTTGCTCGGAGCTGCAGCTGCAGTGGGAACCCTGTTCAACATCGGTATGTCCAGCGTCAATGCTGTCAACCTGGCTACCGTGAGACGCAACGTGGCCGAGATTCAAACAGAGATTCCACAACTAAGGGAACAGCTCACCACGCAGAGTGCCTCCCTGCAGACCATCGGAAAGACCCTAAAGGGAACTGTGGTAATTCTCAACACCCACAGCGTCGTCCTCAACCAGACTGTGACCGCTGTGAAGCGTCTGATCAATGTTTTCCAAACTGACTTGGTCCAAACGCAGCTTGTCTCCGCCCTCATGACAGACATGCTGCGGGAAGTGAGTTCCTCCGTCGACAGCCTGGCCATGGGACGAATTCCACCCTATCTCATCCCTTTGAGCCTGGTCCAAAATGTGCTGGCCTCCGCAGTCACCACGCCAGCCGACCCGCTCCAAGTTCATCTGGCCTATTCTCTGGGCAGCGCCATCCCACTCTACGTCGACCCCGAACAGAAAGAAGTGGGATTCCTCCTGAACCTACCCATCATAGAGTCAAACCGAATCTACAGACTCAAGGACATTGTCAATGTCGGGTTTTGGAAAGGTAACACGCACATCACAGTCCGCACCCCAAGCGTGGTAGCCTACCACGACAGTGACCCACAACTGTACCTGGCTCCAAACCTGCACATGTGCACCCTGACTAAAGACATTCACTATCTCTGCCCTAGCAAACCCTTCCTCAGAGACAACACTGATGGAATCTGCGGGTTGCAAGCTATGTCCAGAGACACCCGGTGCCCGGCCGAAGCCAGGCCCCGTCCTCAAGTTGAAGAGACCCGAGCAGAAATCATCGGCGACCGCTGGCTCGTAAACACCCCCGTGCTCACAGCTACGCTCACCTATGACCAACACGACACCGCAACTCGTGTCAGCCTGCTCAACCAAAGCATGTGGATTCAGGTACCTAAAGGCGCCATCCTCCACGTCGATGATCTGGCCTTGTATCATCTCCCGAGCAACGAGTACGAATCCGAGCTGGCAATCCCTTCCTTCTTCAAGGACCACAACTTCACCCTGGGTCCAGAACTGGAACTGGGAATTGAGAACAGGGGGTTCACAATTAATTGACATTGCTCCTCTCGACTCCGCCCTACAAGCTCTGTCTCGACAACCCGTCTTGACTACCTCACCTGTGGTCCGAGCCTGGACCCCAGCCGACACGGCGTTATGCATCTCAATGGTAGTCAGCCATATCCTAACTCTGGGTTTGGCCTTCATCCTGTACCGCCGACTCAACGAGATGCGTGCATCCACCGCTAAGCTCACCAAAGCCGTCTCCGGAGGTTTCCGCCGAAACCCTCGGAAAGAGGGTCCCACGCTGGAAGTCACCAGCGATCTCATTGAGTTAACTCCTCAGCCCTGATGATCACCTGCTAACAAGTTCACGATTCACCTTCCAGCCTCCCATGCAACGAGTATCGGCAGAGGACGTCTCCACAGGGACGTCATCTCCCGATCAGGGGGGATGTAGGGATTCTGATCAGACAATCATTAACTCATTTCATGTGATCAACAAATGGTAACAAAGAAAGCCTTTTCAACACATTCCTACTACACATATGGTCAAATTCAACTGGACTTTTACGACCCCAGGCTCCACCGTGTCTAGGCCTAAGTGATTTTAATGGTGATAAATGATCAAAGATACTGAACCTCGCTAGACCCCCACTAATGTGACCAATCTATGCAAACAAGGAGAACCTTCTCCTCTCGTGACCTGTGACACCATAGGAGGAGGGAAAAACAGGAAACTAACCAGATTCCCCTTTTGCTCGACAACACCAACACGTATATCACGACCAGCGTGACGCTAATTGCTGGTACGTGCAAACACGCGCACATACCAACACACACACACACACCCAAACCCCCTTCGCGGGCAAGACAGCCCGCACACACATCAAACACGAACAGCTCTGAAAACTTGTTAAAAGATTATCAAAGATGTCTAGTATGTTGAAATGCACGTAAAAGAACAGTAATTCACCAATCTAACTTCAGAGTGTAATCACGAGTACCCAAAGAGTTTAAAATTCCTGTAATACAATGCTTTAAAGTGTAACCCAACAATGCGGTCAATATAACTCAATGTGTTTGATGTCTCTGTAATCCTTATGGTGTGATCTGTTTGTTTAACTATATATCGATATTACAAAATGTATATCCTCATGTATAAGTTTGTTTTCAAAGTTAGCATAACTTTTCCTTTGTCTGAAGACGCAAAATCAGCAATGTCACATGTTAATCAAATGGGCGGACACGCCCCTGTGATGAACGGCTTTCATTGGTCAGCCGAGTTTTGGGACAAACCGCAGAACCATCCTTAAAAGCTTGTGCCACAGAACATAACGCTATCTTAATCTTCATCTTAATCTTCGTCTTGCTCCTACCCTCTTATCTCCTGCTTTGGTCCCTGGCTCCATCTACTTCCTTCGGAAATCTCCTGATGCCCTCGGACTCATCTTCTTGCATCTTCTGAAACTTCTTAAAGTTATCAGTCTCTCGTTACTTTTACTTCACGTTTACTTTTGCGAATAGCCAGTTCAAGTTCAGTACGTGCGCGGTCTCCTCCAACGAAGGCAAACATCCAGCACGAACTCTCTAAGACGCTTTGGAACTCCCGCGAAACCAACCCACGCGGAGAGATCAAAGAGATTCCGTCTCCCGGGCAACCGCATGCTCTCAGCATCACACAGGTTCGAATGCAAAACTTGTTCCGTCAAATTCTAGACAAATAATTTCCTGTGGTTGTCTCCAAAGGTCAAAAGCTGTGCAAGTAACTGTAATTTCTCTTGTATTCTCATTTTCCATTGTTTCCTTTCTTAAGTTTTATTTTTATTTTGTTCCCACCCTGTGTTCCCACTCTGAGCCTGCACCTTGACGTGGTGAGTGGGCTTCTAACTAAGCCAGGCTAGATGTTGTGAGTTAAGGCCAAGATGCTGATCATCCTTTCTATTTTTCAGATATGCTGGTGGTTGCTGTTTCCAAGTTTTTCCCGTAACGAACACTGCTAAGTATAAAATAAAAAAAAAACTATAAAACTTAACTCAGATATAGTGTGTAGACCACTGACTTTGAATGTGTACAGTATCATTACAAAGTTCTAAACCAAGTAATGAAACCACAAGTGACAAGACATTTGTCAAAGTATGTCTAATGTGTGTTTCGATAACAAATATTAATGTCCTTATTTTGTCATTTTAGGTTGTCTCTACACTGATCTGGAGGGTAAATGTAAAATTATTAAATAAAATGTAGAAAAACATATAGACCATTTCACAAGATGTAAACAACACTGGTCCAGAAGCACTTCCTGTTTCAGTTTGTAACTGTTTTCTTTATTTCACATGTACAGAAAACATCTTAAAGATGTTTGTTTAACTTTTTGATTCAGTTTTAAATGTTCTGTTGGTTGTATTTTATCCCAGCTTTTATGTAGTGTTAAAAAACTGAAACAGGAAGTGCTTCTGGACCAGTGTTGTTTACATCTTGTGAAATGGTCTATAGAAACTTAGTTTTTTAGTTTGCGATCAATCACAATTAATCAGAAAAAAACTTGTAATTAATCTAGTTAATTTTTTTATATCGATTGACTGCAATTAATACGTTTAGTCAACCTAATATTATTACTTTTGTTTTGAATAAAATTTATGTTACAGTTTTCGTTGTATACTGAGGAGTACATGGAGTGTGGAGTTTACCTAGAGAACGCTGACAACGGTGAGTGATGTTAGACAGCACAACAGATTTTGCTCGTTTACAAATGTGTTTGAGCATGTTTGTCTTTTTATCAGAGTTTGGGAAACATTTGTAAAATAACATTTATCATAAAGCTTAGAAACATACAACATGCATAACTGAAAAATATAAACAAATAACATAAATCTTTGGTTGGCCACCTGCCTATTTTCGCCCTAGCAAAACATGGATGTATGTACCAAAGTAGAATTTGTCAGCTTTAGCCTTGATTTCTTTGATCAGCTCATCATCCCTCCAGACTCTCTCCACTGTGAAGTCACTCCTTGTATCTGTCACCAGATCACACCAAGCTAAGCCAGTGACCATCAGCTGACCCTGGACTTGCCAGTGGTAGGTGTGTTTTTTTTACATTTAGCTTGACCCTCAATAATATTGATGTGTGATGCCTCTCCAATGTCGTTCACATCAGGGCACTTAACCTCTACTAGGCCATAGGGAGGTTCTTCGTTTGGGTCCACCACTTTACCATCTGGACTGGCACCGAGATGTGGAGCATCGGGGTGGATGATGAGACCGCATGGAAAAACATTAACTGCAAATGTTTCTGCATATCGGCGAAGAACCTCTGGCTCCAGCTCCACTCCTCTACGCATTGCTTTGGTCTGGGGGGCACCTTTAATGATCCGGCCAGCTAGTGTCTTTGCAGTGGACTCTGATCTGACATGAGCAGCTTCATGGAACTTGCTTGCTGTAAGACGGAGACGACGCATGCTGAACCAGAGTGGGCTTTTGGATTGGTCCCTTGTTCCCTCCTCAACGATCCCTGATATTTCAGGGGTCACCTCCAGACTCTGCATATGCAGGAGTTCAGCCCAGCTACCAGGGACAAAATGAAATTGTGGAAGTGTGTATTGTGGGACAGGTAATGGGGGGAATTGTGGAGCATAAGGATGAATGAGCACATCCTTTGGCAGCACAGCTGGACACTGGTAAGACAGCAGTGAACCTTTTGGGACCTCTCCAAATTTAGTGGACACCATGCTTACAGCAGACATTCCATCAATTATCTTAGCTATAAGCGGTTGTGGTCGAAGGGAGATGAGGGATGCTGCTCCAGCAATCACATCTTTGTCAGGCAAAGGTCCTTAAACAAAAATGTTCATGCCTCAGTTACAGAATGTTAATAATCAGTGTGTCTTACCCAGTGTGAAGATGTATTGTATTAGTATTTGGAGATTACCTCCATATGCTCCATACATAGTAGACTGCACACAGCTCCTACCAGAGGCTTTCGGCTTGCGCACTACAAGCTGATCCACTGGTTCAGGAGTGATGCCCTGACAAAACATGCATATACCGCATTTGGTTGTAATCTGATTTGCACATGCATTTGCATACTTTTTATTAACTGTTGGCTAAATTAAAATTGTTTGAGTTGTTTTTTTTGTGTGTGTGTGTGTGTGTGTGTGTGTGTGTGTGTGTGTGTGTGTGTGTGTGTGTGTGTGTGTGTGTGTGTGTGTGTGTGTGTGTGTGTGTGTGTGTGTGTGTGTGTGTGTGTGTGTGTGTGTGTGTGTGTGTGTGTGTGTTTTTACCTGGGTGCGTGGCCTATGCCAGGTCTGCTGTTTGCTTGTGCAAGCAAGGGCAGCTGGAACATTTTTGGTTCCTAATGTACTGTAATGTGCTGTCTGGTAAAGTAGTGCAACCAGGTGATTGCACAAACTTCTTCCAGCAGCACAAGTACAAGTATATGCTGCCATTTGAGGTGGATGGTTAGATTCAAGCGTGATCTGAAGAAAGTGATAGAAAGACTCACATCTTTATTTACTTTTGTGTGTTCATTTAGGGTGTACACTGGGATTTTTTGGGGACATACACAAATATGTTTTTGTAACAAATGTTTTTAAAACCTAATATCATTAGGGTAAAATTCGTTTTTATTCTTTATTTGCCTCAATTTCATTATTTTCTTGTTTATTTAAAATGGCAAAGATAAATTAAATTCACTGTAAAAATATACAATTCTAAGTAACTTTCGTTCATGGTGATGACATGAAAATGAACCATGCATAATCTAAATTAAACACAATTAAACAAGATCTTTTTTTTTTTTTAAACCACTAGATACTCATACAATCAGACATAATTTCTATTTATTTATTGATTTGTTGGGTGTAGATTGATATAGTAAGTGCCATCAAGTGCAATGCCATTTTAATTAATGGAACATTGTTTTGTTTCTAGCTATAACTGCTGTTATTATTGATACTGAGACACGTAAAACATTCAGTTTATTTTAGTTATAAAAAATATACCATTCATCATTAGCTAAATCCAGTATGTATTTACCTCCAGTTGATGTGGTTCCTCACGCTTTCTTAGTGACCTATAACATCTGGCCCTAATAACCACTGTCCCTGCAATAATATTTGAGACTAAAGTGTCCAAAAAATAAAATACACATAAAAACATGGTAATTTTTTTATTACAGCGCTTTGAAATTCATCCATAAAACCAACAAAAGATAAATTATCATTTTCCTATCGTAAATAATACATACCTTGGTAATCAAAAAAAAATTGCTCAAAAAAGAATTTGTAACCTTTGTCCAATTTAGATCGTTTCACATCTCCCTGAAAAGTGTCAACAAAACGGACAACATCGGACATATGTACTTTAGGCAAGTACATGAATGATTGAGAAAAATACGCGGTTCACAATCCATTTTCTGAAGAATGTCCAAGAATGAATGAGATCGTAATGGGCGATGGCGCGACCAGAAGAATTGTTACCCTACTTCCGGTTACAAGTCGCCATCTTGTGAAATAGGCCTATTATGGAGCTTATGAATCCCCAAATTCAGAAATACAATCGAATACAATCGGAGTTATATTAAAAAAAAATTGTATATATAGTCAATAATTTACTAATTTTCATTTTTGGGTGAACTATCCCTTCAAGACAAAATTTGTATTTACAAAGTAACTTTATACAAAGAAACGTGGTCGGGGCTCCTGTGTGTTTGTCTGGGTCTGTGTGTGTGTGTGTGTGTGAGATCTTATTTGTAAAGGGATTTTTGCCCTTCTCTCCTTCTGAGTGGCAAACCTCTCAATGACCCTCTTGTTGAAGTCAGGAATGTCCCTGTTTCTTCTCCATGGAGAGCATCGCCAGAGCATTCAGGTGATCTTGTGTCATGGTGTTTCTCAGGAAGGTCTTAATCCTCTTTAAAGTAGATAAGCACCTCTCAGACTCAGCTGTTGTCATGGGTGTGGTGATGAGGATCTTGAGAAGACTAACAGTCTCTGTGAAAGTGCTCTGAAGGTTGTTCTCCATGAAAAACTGGTACAGAGGCACTGCACCACTGCAAGCCTTGAACTCATCATTCTCATAGATGAGAGACAGTTCTGTTTTGAGCTTGGCCTTGTTCAGCATGGGGTATGTCTTCACTGTTATTTCAAGCACTGTGTCAGGGAACTTCACACAGTGTTGTGGGAACAGCTCTCCATGCAACAGTGTTGCGCTGATGAGGTGCTGGGTGAAGGAGAACCGCTCCTTGGCATGGGTCAGGATGGTGTCACATACCTGTAAAAGATTCATCAGCTTGAATTTGCACTAAAGCTATTTTAATGAAAGTGATTCTGAGTTCTGAGTGAATGAGTCAAGTATGATTACTTGATACACTGCAAAAAAATCGACATTCAAAAATAAGAAAGAAAAAAAAAACTAAATTAAGAAAAAAACTCAAATCAAGCAAAATTATCAGCCAATAGGGTGAGAAAATTCTACTTGATAAGACATCTTGAAACAAGACAAAAAAAACTTGAGATAAAACGGTTCTTAAAGTCTTAAAACAAGAAAAAAATCAAGTAAATTTTGAAATTTTAACTTGATTCAAGCAGTACAAATATCTTGAAACCAATGCAAAAATAGTAAAATCTAGTATTTTTTTTTCTTGTTTTATTTATGGCTAGTTTTAAACACTCTTGGTAAAATTATCTTGATATAAGAATTTATATACACATTTTAAGAGTGTCAAGCTTATTTTAAGGGAAAAGTTTGGTGTAAAATATCTTAATATAAGAATGTATATACACATTTTAAGAGGATCAGGCTTATTTTGAGGGAAGGTTTGGTTTAAAATATCTTGATATAATAATATATATATATACTTATTTTAAGAGTGTCAGGCTTATTTTGAGGGTAAGTTTGGTTTAAAATATCTTGATATAAGAATGTATAGTAATTTTAAGAGTGTCCGACTTATTCTGAGGGAAAGTTTGGTTTTAAAAAAGTATTTCTAATAATATATAACTAATATGGACTAACATGGATGTCCTCTCAATCTAGGCTATTGCTAAAAGTAAACTCTGAAACAGAGATGCAATTAATCAATCTGGTACATCAAACATGCTCTTAACATTGCTTTATTAACATCAACTGCAAAAGTAAAGCAGACAATTGTTCAAAAATTACATCATATCACAGGAATTGGTTAACCTGTTAAAACAAAGGTTGGTAGCTTGGTCAAGCAGATGCATCACTAAGAAAGGGAACATATATAACATAAAATTAAATAAATAGAGACCAACAGAAACTGAATTTTTGTTTTGTTTTAGAATTTAAGCAACTGCTGTCTATAAGAACCTGATGAAAAACAATTAATCATCAAAAGTCATACGGTCTAGCTTTTTCACTACTCCCCAATGAACTTTTTCCACTCCAAAGTGGCTTTTTTGTAGGAAGGAGTTGCATCACGCCCATGTATTGCATCTGAAATTACTTCTGTCTGAAGCACAGACAGTAAAGTTGCAACAAACTTCGGGTACACAAGATGAAGTGCATAATAGTATGCCATTAGGTAGAGCACACCTTCGTGGAGGTCTTCGGTTGGGAAAGTTGTCACGGGTGTAGTCCCAATGGCCAACATGCAGTTGTCCTCTGACACAATCAGGACAGGACTGAAGAGTGGTCCCCTTGAGGAAGGAATCTGGGTTTTCTGTTGGCTAGAAATACAAACACAAAAATGACTTACCAGTACATCTTGATATAAACGACCACTTTTCTATTTCTTTTGGTCTTTTAGAAATATAAACAAGGTTGTATGTCTTACCTCAGAGGACGTGCAGCATTGCTTCACTTGCATGTCCCATCTTTTTTGGTGGGGCTACAGGCGATGGGAACATCTTCGGGAAGAGCCTTCATCAAGGCTATAAGAGCGTTTCACTATTGAGAAGAAATAGTCTTTTTATGAGGATCAGAAGGTTAAAGGAATTTTTTTTCTTATTACAATTGTGCATTAAAAAGGGATAAATACTTAATCAAAAGTAGTTCAAAGGATTATTAAAATTAAACTTATTTAATGAAGTTAAACTTTACATAACAATCTGTTAATAGTTTCAAATAACAATAAACCGTTTAAATGTTTTAGAAATGTGAGATTTTTAAAATGTTTTCTTTTTATAAGTATCTTTGTCTCACCAAACCTGCATATATTTGTTCCAAACTACAGCAAAAAAGTGATATTGTGAAATATTTTACTATGTGAATAGAAAGTGCAATTTATTCCTGTACTCAAAGCTGAATTTATCATCATTACTCCAGTCTTCAGATGATCCTTCAGGAATCAGTATAATATGATCATTTGTTGCTTATTAGAAACAAAATTAGATTTTTTTTATGGATTCTTTGATTAATAGAAAGTTTATAAGTACAGCATTTATTTATAATTTGAAAATGTCTTTAGGTCATTTTTGATCAATTTACAGTAATGCATCCTTGCTAAATAACAGTAATAATGTCATTACTGTTGAAAAAAACGATTTGTTTTACTGTCCCCAAACATTTGATCTGTGTACTAGAACATGGTGTCACAAAAGCTTTCTATTTCACATAAATGTTTTTCTTTTTAAGTTTCTATTCATCAAATTCCTTAAAAAATGGAACAGAACTGTGTGCAACATAATAATAATAATGTAATAAATGTTGGTTGATCATTGAATCATCATATTAGAGTGATTTGTGAAGGATCATGTGACACTGAAGACTGGAGTAATGATGATAAATTCAGCTTTGATCACAGGAATAAATTACACTTTACTGTATATTCACATAAAATGGCTGTACTTTGAATTTAATAAATGCAACCTTGGTGAGCAGAAAGAGACATATTTTAAAATGTTAACTTTCTAAAACATTTTAATGGTCACGTATGACACTGACATGCAACTTAAACAACTTTACCTCCATCTAGAGTCATTGGTGGCTTCAAAACCTTTTTGTAAACCTGCAGAAGCTCTCCCAACGGGCCTTTAGTTTTGGGATGAATCTGGGATTTCCTTTGTCAAGAATCCAGCCTAGTTCATCCATTAACTGGAATAACCCCACATTTGTAAAAACAATTGAAGTCACTAGAAACTCAAACATATAATCAGATATATTACTTATGTGGCAATCAGATCGGCTTCTGGGTGTCTACTAAATAATTTAGGAAAATAAATAATTATGATGATCGACTACGCCACCCTGACTCAAACATATATACCCAGTATTACGCTAGGCAACACAGGTTCGTGAGTGTCCAGGAAGGTCAGAGACGCAAGAACATTCAAGTTACAAAAAATATTTTATTGCTATACAAAATTGTAAAAAAGACAGTACTTCATTGTTTTAAAAGCAAAGGCACTCAGCACATGTAAACATGATATCATTGGAAAAAAACAGATCTCAGGGTGCATCAATGATGGCTCATACAACACAGTCCCCTACCCACAAGGGTAGAAAGACTTCAGGGAAACTTTTTCTTACACAAGGCAAACCAAAGAAAAGAAAGAAACAACCCACCCAGGCTGGGGCTATAGGCGGAAGAACCACTTACAGGCTTTTCCAAAAGCACAATCCTATTCACACACACACCCACACATCACCGTGCGCGTAAATCACACACTGGCACTTCAAAAGTGTCACCCCACAGCAGCACCACAATGCAGAGGAGGTCCTTCCGCCAAAGCACCTCAGCCCCTCAGCCCCTGGGGAGAAACAAACAAACAGCTGAGTTTAATACAACCCTAAAATAAACAACAATAACAAAACATACAAATATGCATGGTCAAGGTCGCAAGAGACCAGCTAATCTTCAAAAAAAAGAAAACCAAATGTAATTAAACAAAAGGGAAATTAAACCAACCGAATATAACACACACACACACAGAGAGAGAGAGATCTTTAAATAAAGCAAAACGAATCACAAACACACTCGGTGAGCCTTGGAAGAACAACAGAAGTTAAGGCTGTTATAGCACACACACATACACACCCACACACACTAGTGCACGTCCAACTATCACTCAGATTATGAGTTCTCAATCCCACTAACAGTAAACAGAAAGTAGACAGTAGAATCCCGGCAACGGGCACGATTGACCCACACCGAATCACAGCAAGAGAGAAAGCAGCACGAACACTGCAATTCATCGAGCAGGGCTCAAATTCAAACGAAGCCCAATCACTGCGGGTATGGAGAGAGAGATCGTGACGGAAACTCGTACGGAGGATGAAAGAGAAAGACCCCACACTTTACAAACACCCTAAAGGGAAGCGAGACGTTACTAGTGTTCTTCTCACTGAAATTTTCCGGCTTTCTTAAACAACACTTACCACGGGAGGACAACACTTCATATACAATTCCCATAGGCTACTGTTTACCGCAACCACCAATCCCGGCAACCGGCTGGGGTACAGGAAGCAACATATTAATAACTTAGCAACACTATGTCGCACGCCATCATAAGACATTAGTCAACACGAGACAGCTTACCTATTGTTGAAGGAGCAGACACCCAATCTGAGCTGTAGTACACCGTCGGAAAACTAGTGGACACACTACAATGCAAAAAAAGTCGACGACCCATAAATAGCGTTCCCCAACGCATGATTTAACAACCACCATCAGCACATACCTGCGGCGCTAGTCGATGACGAAACGAGGAGAGCGAGTTATGACGCCCTTTGGTTAAGACCAACCCTGATTAAATAACCCCTTCTCTTCCTCTGATAGGATGTCACAACTGTCACTCAATTACCTAATTCCATCACAATCCACCGATAAGCACCCAATGAGGATAAGCACCCAACCGCACCCCTTTTTTTCTCAGCTCCAAGGTCGGAACCAAACCACAGCGGTACTATGCGCTGTGCCAGATCCCTACCTAAACCCGTTTCTCGTGGAAGATGGTGAACATTTGAGTGCTGACCAGCTGTACTCCGCCCAGTCCTCCTGACTCCACTCTCACTGGTCCCGAGAGACCCAGTCAGGGGAAGATACTAAGGGTGGGGAGCCGGCTTCAGCCCCAAGGGCACCACATGACTTCTTCCAAGTCCTGGAAGGTCGCTCTCTCGGGATGACTGCCCTCCACCATCTTGCAGAACCTTGGAACCAAGACAAACAGATCCCCTTCCCCCTGCTCATCCTCCTCCTCCCGGGAACACTCAGGTTCCACTACCGAACTATCAGGCAGATCAGAAAGGAGGGGTCGTGCAGACCCGAGGTTTCAGACAGGGATCGGTGCACGTGCTTAACTTTACTCAATTCACCGGTAGGTGCAACAGTGTACACCACCCACCGTCCTGCGGTGCCTTCACAACTTGGTGCACCACCGAGCTCCACAGGTCCTGGATTTTCTGTCGCCCTCTCACGCCATAATCACGGAGAATATACCAGCTGACCCTCCCTCAATGGTGCATCCTGTACTCGTGCATCGATGTCGAACCTTGCGATCTGCCGCCTCCCTCAGTCGTTCCCGAGCCCCTAGAACGCAACTTGCAAATGATCCTATGCTCCAAAATCCACCTGTTTACACTACCTGCCACCGGGGTTGGAACTCTACCCAGCAAAAAGTCGACTGGGAGTCTAGGCTCCTGCCCAAACATCAAGAAATGCGGGGATTCTCCCGTTGACTGATGAGGGGTTGTGTTGTAGGCAAAAAGTACCTGAGGAGACGAGATGGCCAATCCCCCTTTTGCCAATGCCGGCAGCGTCCGCGACAAGTTGTGCAAGGTCCGGTTGAACCGCTCGCACTGACCGTTTCCAGACGGGTGGTACGGGGTTGTGCGCGATTTCTCCACTCCATATAAGTAACAAAGCTGCTTGATGAGGGCCGACTCAAAGTTACATCCTTGATCTGAATGAAGGCACCAAATTTACAAAACCATTCGCCCACCAGGACTTTGGGCACCGTCTCAGCTCGCTGGTCCCGAATGGGCACAGCCAAGGTGTACTTTGTAAAAATGTCCCGTCAGTGACCAATACGTTCTCAACACCAGAGCGGGAGGGCTCCAACAATGTGAAGTCCACCGCCAAAATCTCATTTGGTCGGGAAGCCAATAAATGCCCCATAAGACTTACCCGGAGGAGGCTGTGTGTCCTTAGCGCATTGACATCGCTCACACTCCTGGCACCATTGAGCAATGTCTTGCGACATCCCCGGCCAGTTACAGCGCTGTTGCACCAGTTGTACTGTGCGTTTCACCCCTTGGTGCCCATGCTGTTGATGAAGTTGGGTCAATACCTCGGTCTTCATTGCTACTGGCAGCAATACCTGGAGGACTTCCTCGCCACCGTGCGGGCGAAATCCCCGTCGGTAGAGTACATCCTATAACCTCCACAAGGCGATCCCACTACAGAAGCAAAACCACGGCCAACATAGAGAGCGCCTTACGTTCTTCCGAGCTAGGGGGTGACCCCTGCTTCCAAAACACCAATAGCTCTTGAATGATAGGGTCGGCCTTCTGTTCTACGCTCATATCCCTCCCGGAATAGCAAGGAAACAGAGTGATTTGGTTTACCTGTGCCGCCCGTCTGCTTTGGTCCGCACGTTGTAACAAGACAGGGACAGTAGTGCCCAAACACAAATCCTGCATTTCTCCCGGCACCGAAGCATGTTGGTGTGACAAGGCATCTGCATTACGGTTGCTCTTTCCTGACCTATACTTGAGCTCGAAATCAAAAGCTGCCAACTGCGCCGCCCAACGATGTTCCATGGCCCCTAACTTTGCTGACATCAAGTAGCTGAGGGGGTTATTGTCAGTAAATACTATGCACTTATGCCCTGGAGATACTCCCGAAACTTTCCGTCATAGCCCATTTAAGGGCTAGGAATTCCAACTTCTTTGAGCTGTAAATGGAGGTATTACACTCGGTAGGCTTAAGGCTACGGCTACCCATACGCTATGGGACGCACCTTACCTTGCTGTTCCTGTGACAGGACTGCCCCAGCCCGCCGTAGCTGGCATCCACCTCCAGGATGAAGGGTAACGGAAGGTCTGCATAAGCCAACACCGGAGCAGTGGTGAGTTTACTCTTTAGAAGCTCAAAACTACTCTCGCACTCCTCGAGACCACGCGCTTGAAAAGCTCCCCTGTCTACGTGCGTCATTTTTGGGGCTGCCAATGCCGCCACCAGCCTATGCAGAGGAGCTGCTAGCCTGGAAAACTCCTCCACAAAACGGCGATAAGTAGCTAGCAAACCCTAAAAATGAACGCAACTCGGCGACACTCAGTTGGACGACACCACTTGGGCAACTGGCTTAATCTTTCGGGGTCCATCGAGAACGCCCTCCGCGGATTTCACATGGGCCAGATGAGGCACATTTACTCAATTTGACCTTCAACCCCTCCTTCTGCAAGCGCTGTAACACAACCTCCATCCTGTCAAGATGCTGCCTAACAGAAGAAGAGAAAACAACAATGTCATCTAAGTACAACAGTAATGACTGGCCCTGTTGATCATCAAACAATCGCTCCATTAGGCGTTGAAAGGTGCTGGGGGCATTGCACAATCCGAAGGGCATTCTATTCCATTCGAATAGGCCAAACGGTGTACAGAAGGCAGTCTTAGGCTTGTCAGCCTCTTCAACAGGGACCTGATTGTACCCGCTGGCCAGGTCCATGGTGGAGAACCAATGGGCCCCTGACAGCGAGTCCAACGTCTCCTCGATACGAGGTAAAGGGAACGCATCCCGCCTGGTCTTAGCATTTAAATGACGGTAGTCTACACAGAGGCGCAGACTACCATCCTTCTTCTTGACCAAAACGATAGGCGAGGCATAAGGGCTGCAGCTTTCTCTAATCACCTGTGTCTCCAATAACTGGTTGATGTGCGCCTTTACCACCTCATACTCGGAGGGAGGAATCCGCCGATACCGCTGGCGCACCGGGACATCATTCAGCAGGGGAATACCATGGGAAATAAGGTTGGTACAGCCTAAATCCCCATCATGCATGGAAAACACAGAGGAATACTTCTCCAGCAGCGCCCCGTACCTCCACCTGTTCTTCCAATGGTAACACAGAAAAATCAACTAACCCTACTCTTTTCGTGTTCCGTAAGAGTAGCCTGTGCAAGCTGTGCACTCACCCGGGCAGTGGTCGATGAAATTTCCTTGACGTCTGGGGATAAACTGACCATATACGCATGGTTTACGGTACCCGGGACAGTGCTTGCATAGAGTACCACCTCTACTGTGCCCACATTAACTACAGGCACATAAACAGTACCATAATTCACCCTCACTAGAGCAGGAGACACCAAAAAAACAGCTGGGAGACCTGACTCTACTGGCTCAAACAGGACAGCGCCATTCGAGTACTGCACCGAGCAGGTGGCTGCCACCAATTTCATGGTGCCACCTGGAATACGACTAACTCGACGCCCACGGGTCTTAACTCGCCCCCCTGCCCCGCAACCGACTGGTTGTCAACACGCTGACAATAATGTAGGGCCTGCGACACAGAACTAGGTGCCTGAGACACGAGAGGTAACTCAAACAGGGCTGGGCCATACTGGCCAAAGAGTTCCGGTAGCACCAACCCAAGACCAGCCTACCGCAAAGTTCCACATCAAGTTCCAGATAACCAATGTACGGAATGGAGAGGCCATTTGCTGCTCGTAGTTGTAACCAGTGACACGACCTAAGCTGTTCCTGACCCCGGGATCCAAAATTTGTCACAAAACAGCTCTCTGTAATGGTGGACACCATCGAACCGGTGTCAACCAGGCAAGGTATCTGAACCTCCCCCTTACGCACAATGAGCTGCGGACACGTTGACATGAAACGAGACATAAAATCTAAATTAGTCGACACACACGAGCCTGTCTGTTCCCATATATATCTCAGTATTGGGCACCAGATATATCAAACACAATGTACAGTGGAGGCAGAATTATGAACGGAATAACAAGGATGTAATTTAAAGGGCCTACACTAGAGCATACATGACCCTGGCACATATTATATTTTTCATAATTTCTGACGATATTCAGAATAAACACATTGGGAAAGCCCATTGAACACCCAATACAAGTTTTGATTACTAGCAAAGAATGGTAACTTAGCTAGCTTGCAGCCAGATAACAACGTGCAACCTACAGTGTAGTGTCCCACATTGTTCAAATTGACATGAAACTAAAAAAGAATTAAGAGCAGCAAGCTAACGCAAAACAAAAAACTGTGCCGTTAATGCTAACGCCCTTGACCATTCGCGGCAGTAACCACAGCAGGTTTGTGTGAAGTTTAAGACAATAACGCTAAACTACCACGATGTCATCAACACGATGACAATAATGTAGGGCCTGTGACACAGAACTAGGTGCCTGAGACACGAGAGGTAACTCAAACAGGGCTGGGCCATACTGGCCAAAGAGTTCCCGGTAGCACCAACCCAAGACCAGCCTACCGCAAAGTTCCACATCAAGTTCCAGATAACCAATGTACGGAATGGAGAGGCCATTTGCTGCTCGTAGTTGTAACCAGTGACACGACCTAAGCTGTTCCTGACCCCGGGATCCAAAATTTGTCACAAAACAGCTCTCTGTAATGGTGGACACCATCGAACCAGGTGTCGACCAGGCAAGGTATCTGAACCTCCCCCATACGCACAATGAGCTGCGGACACGTTGACATGAAACGAGACATAAAATCTAAATTAGTCGACACACACAAGCCTGTCTGTTCCCCTAACAAGCTGCGGCCCTGCAACTTAGCGGGCACTAGTTTTCCGACGGTTGCTCAGACTGAGGCTGCTCACTCCTCGATGGAGCCAAACGGTCACGACCGACGGAGTCCAAACTGGTCTACGTTGCCCTTCACAATCCCTGGCAAAATGGCCAGGCTGCTGACACCGTCTGCAAATAATTGGATTAACTGGCGGCGATTGAATACGTGGCTGACGATTCTGAAGTTGGGCCATGCCTTGAGACAGTTGATTCAATTGTTGTTGTTGACTTCTCAACATGTCTCGCAATTCACTCAGTTCAGAGGTCGCTAAGCCACTAGTTGCCCTGGTCTCTTGTTGCCCCTGTACCCCATACTGGATGCCATATGCAGACGGAACGGATTGGCTTCGAGCCCGCATGCCCCGGGCATTCCCTCCCGCTCCTAGCGAGTAGCCTCACTGCGGATATCTGACAGACGTAGCGGTGGGCTGACAACGGACCAGTTGCTTAAGTTCACGCCGTAGAGCACCATCACTCACATATTCGACAAATTGGTCACGCAGTAAAAGCTCTGCGTTCGGCATACCATGAGGTGACTGGCGTTTAACCCTTTTCAGGAGATTCATTAGAGCCAGGGAGAACTCCAACAGTGTCTCCCCCTCTTGCTGTCTCCTGGAAAAAAAAAGACTCCTGAAGAGCGATGTATGATTGTGTACACCCATACAGATCACGCAACGCTTTGAAGATTTTATTTGGGTCCCCCCTCTCGTCCTCCGACCGATACCGGATTTCCTCCCTTGCCTCCCCTCCAGATGATCAAAAAGAAAATAGGCCTGATCAGCGACAGAGATATGGCGAACCCGTATACAAGCCTGAGCCTCCTCCACCCACTTGTTGATGCTAATGCCCGAACTACCGCTAAATTTTCGGGCACTTTCGGTCCCTAGGAACAAAAACAAAACACTCAGTTACGGGTGCACTAGCACCAACGAGTGGGGGGTCCACAATTTCAGGGATAGAAGCATTTGATGGACCAGGTTGTACAACGAGTGCTTGATCTTGCCGTAATTTTTCGTTATCTGCTTTTAATTGTGCTACCAATTCTCTCAATTTGTGCAATTCCTCTTCCATAGCTGCGAACCGCACAATCACTTACCACCACGGAAGAAATGATCAGAGGGTCACACCTACCCGCCGCAACAGGATCAACACCGTCTACTTCCTGCTAAAAGAAAAAAAATTATAAAAAAAGAGAAATGTGTTGTTGTTGTTTTTTAACTCACGTCTCTGCCTTAAACAACTGACACACAATCCTGCCGACTACGCCAAATGTGGCAATCAGATCGGCTTCTGGGTGTCTACTAAATAATTTAGGAAAATAAAGAATTATGATAGTCGACTCAGGCCACCCTGACTCAAACAGGGAATATACCCACTATTACGCTAGGCAACACAGGTTCGTGAGTGTCAGGAAGGTCAGAGACGCAAGAACATTCAAGTTACAAAAATATTTTATTGCTATACAAAATTGTAAAAAAGACAGTACTTCATTGTTTTAAAAGCAAAGGCACTCAGCACATGTAAACATGATATCATTGGAAAAGACAGATCTCAGGGTGCATCAATGATGGCTCATACAACACAGTCCCCTTCCCACAAGGGTAGAAAGACTTCAGGGAAACTCTTTTTCTTACACAAGGCAAACCAAAGAAAAGAAAGAAACAACCCACCCAGGCTGGGGCTACAGGCGGAAGGACCACTTATAGGCTTTTCCAAAAGCACAATCCTATTCACACACACACCCACACGTCACCGTGCGTGTAAATCACACACTGGCACTTCAAAAGTGTCACCCCACAGCAGCACCACCATGCAGAGGAGGTCCTTCCGCCAAAGCACCTCAGCCCCTGGGGAGAAACAAACAAACAAACAGCTGAGTTTAATACAACCCTAAAATAAACAACATTAACAAAACATACAAATATGCATGGTCAAGGTCGCAAGAGACCAGCTGATTTTCAAAAAAAAAGAAAAAAGAAAACCAAACATAATTAAACAAAAGGGAAATTAAACCAACCGAATATAACACACACAGAGAGAGAGAGAGAGAGGGAGAGAGAGCTTTAAATGAAGCAAAACGAATCACAAACAGTGAGCCTAGGAAGAACAACAGAAGTTAACACTGCATGAAAAGTGGGATTTTCGTCCCTGTAAACTGCCGGAAATCTCCCTAATTTTCGGCAGTTACTGACAATTTACAGACTGTGAACGTTGCGTTTGTCTGTGCCACATATTGATGGAAACGAACCATGACGTATGCATGGAGTGCTTGCGAGATGCGAATGGCCCTAATTAGCATATGAATGGCGGCGCTGCTGCGCGCCTTGCCAGAGAATGGCTTGAATTTCCTCACTCAGTATTGGTTGAAATCACTACATTTAAACAAGAAAATCACTCGTGATTGGCTGGCAGATCTGTTACTATTGGTCTGCCTACATAAAATTATAATAATTATAATTTATATATATTCATATGATATGCTATTATGTTGTATATTCATGTCATTGTTATCCTATGGACTAAACTATTACTAACATCAAGGACATGAATTTATTGATGCCTGAATGGCATCAGTATTGGGCACCAGATATATCAAACACAATGTACAGTGGAGGCAGAATTATGAACAAATAACAAGGATGTAATTTAAAGGGCCTACACTAGAGCATACATGACCCTGGCACATATTATTTTTTTCATAATTTCTGACGATATTCAGAATAAACACATTGGAAAAGCCCATTGAACACCCAATACAAGTTAGGCTTGATTACTAGCAAAGAATGATAACTTAGCTAGCTTGCAGCCAGATAACAATGTGCAACCTACAGTGTAGTGTCCCACATTGTTCAAATTGACATGAAACTAAAAAAGAATTAAGAGCAGCAAGCTAACGCAAAACAAAAAACTGTGCCGTTAATGCTAACGCCCTTGACCATTCGCGGCAGTAACCACAGCAGGTTTGTGTGAAGTTTAAGACAATAACGCTAAACTACCAAACACTACAAGTACACATGGACATAAAATTCACTAGGCTGGACGAACTTACCTTCAATTTAGAGGAAACGCTGGGTTCACCAGCGATCATAACGGCGATGCAGGCTGAATATCTGTGCCATTATTTTCTGCTTCAAAAACACGCCGAATCGCGCCCGATCGCGCCACATGCCTGACATGTTGCCTCGGCCAATCAGAGTGGCTGATGTTACTGGTTGGATTATGATGATATGCTGCCTCAGCCAATAAGAGGTTTACTGGTTTTTGACTCTGGTTGAAATCCAAAGGGGCTGTCCTTGACTTTTCTGCTGCTGTTAGTTCTTTTTAAATTAGGAATAAGGTGGATAGTGGTTGATAGACATAGTATAGGCTACCATGAAATGTAAAAATACATATATGCATAAATAAATAACTTGATTAGGCTACTTAAAATAAATAAACCAGTAAAAAAAAAAAAAAAAAGTTTGTTTGAATGTTTGAATCTTATAATTGTATTAGGTACATTTCATATTCATAAGAGAAAAATGAATAATTCTAAACCTTGTTTGGAATTTTTTTTTTGTCTGATTTTCAGTTTCAGTATATTGAGTCTCTCAAATGTATTGAATAAAAAAATTGTAGTGATACAATTGTATTTGCTAAAGAATATTGAAGCTAATTGAAAAGTGAATTAATGTGTATGCTATTTTCTTTCTTTAAGTAGTACAAATTACTGGTTTCTAACTTTCTCTTAAATCATTATATTATACATAATAGATTCATATAGTCATTTTCCTCTTTTATTTTATTTGTTCAATTCTGTCCTATTTTTATTTGTTTCTTATTCATTTATTGTGAAATTATTATTTGTTGATTGTTATCTTTTTGGATGTCATGTTATTATTGTCTATTACGTGTAATGTAAAAAAAAAAAAAAAAAGAAAAAACAGGCAATTAGGTTATACTTAGCCTGATCTATTTCTACCAGAGATTGTCTTAGAATGAAGTTATACCTTTCAGAAAAGTGGGGGTGAAACTTACCTGGGTGAAACTCCCCTACCCTTATTTGCATGTGTATAGCTCACAGCATTTTCATTTACATGTCAAAGCCTCCTCTAGAATCTGGAGAAGGGGGGATCATGGGGGGACAACTGGCAAGCAAGGCCCACGTCAATTTCCGGCAATTCACGGCAGTTTTGGGTGTTGTCTGTAAATTGCCGTGTGCAGTCGTAAACCTGAACTTCCACGACAATCTACAGTGCTGCTAACTGACGAAAATCCCACTTTTCATGCAGTGTAAGGCTGTTATAGCACACACACATACACACCCACGCACACTAGTGCACATCCAACTATCACTCAGATTATGAGTTCTCAATCCCACTAACAGTAAACAGAAAGTAGACAGTAGAATCCCGGCAACGGGCACGTCGACCCACACCGAATCACAGCAAGAGAGAAAGCAGCACGAACACAGCAATTCATGGAGCGGTGCTCAAATTCGAAACGAAGCCCAATCACTGCGGGTATGGAGAGAGAGATCGTGACGGAAACTCGTCCGGAGGACGAAAGAGGAGACCCCCACACTTTACAAACACCCTAAAGGGAAGCGAGACGTTACTAGTGTTCTTCTCACTGCAATTTTCCGGCTTTCTTAAATAACACTTACCACCGTCAGACAACACTTCAGACTACTGTTTACCGCAACCACCAATCCCGGCAACTGACTGAGGTACAGGAAGCAACATATTAATAACTTAGCAACACTATGCCGCACGCCATCATGAGACATTACTCAACATGAGACAGCTTACCTATTGTTGAAGGAGCAGACACCCAATCTGAGCTGTAGTACACCGTCGGAAAACTAGTGGACACACTAAAATGCAAAAAAATTGACGACCCATAAATAGCGTTCCCAACGCATGATTTAACGACCACTATCAGCACATACCTGCGGCGCTAGTTCGAGGACGAAATGAGGAGAGACGAGTTGTGATGCCCTTTGGTTAAGACCAACCCTGATTAAATAACCCCTTCAATTCCTCTGATAGGATGCCACAACTGTCACTCAATTACCTAATTCCATCACACTTACATGATGTAGTTCTCTGAAACAGGGGTACGCTTGCAGTATTTTTGAAGGTCTGTCCTGACCCTTGAAACAGTTGATGAAGGCTCTTCGAGCTTTAAACTCTAGGTCAAGTAGTTGAGCAACTGCCTCCTTATTAGGCTTTGGTCTTTTATAGATCTCTTGGAGAGTATGGTAATGTCTGGCCTGGCTTTGTTGACTATCAGTGTCAGAATCTTCATTTCTGCTATGGTCAGTCTGACTGAATGGTAAATCTTGCTCAGCTGTTCTTGCTTATTAAAAAAAAGAAAGAAAAGAAAGAAACCAGTATAAACCCAGCAAGCAATAGCATTTAAAAAGACGTCAAATAGCCGTCCAAACACAACCCAGACGTCTAAGTTAAAACAAGGTAAAATTTGGATTGTCAGTTAAAATTTTATAGACATCATCTACTCTAACCATAGCCCACGAATAGAATAGTCATCTAGATCAGTGTTTCCCAACCCTGTTCCTGGCGGCACACCAACAGTGCATGTATTCTATGTGTCCCCAAATCAAACACACCTGATTCAACTCATTGGGTCATTAACCCATGTGATTATGAGCTAATGAGTTGAATCAGGTGTTTTTGATTCAGGAGACAATGAATACGTGCACTGTTCGGTGTGCCACCAGAACAGGTTGGGAAACACTGATCTAGATCATGACAAAGAAATGAAACCAAACATCTTGAAATCACTGTTGACTTTGCTTACATGATGCAATATCATACATCTCACAAGTTAATTTGTCTAAAATGACATGTGACCAAATTCAAGGTTGTTTTGTCTAGAAGTGTTTTACTCACAGCCGGACTATATCAGGTCTATAGTTAACCGAGACAATGATATTATGGCAATCGTTTGCTGGGAACCTTTTGGTCCACACATTTTTCTAAAGTATATTATACGTGGTACACTTACCAGCAAGTGGTTTTGTGCTCACTGATGGTGTGCTGCTCACTCCTGTCTCCAACAATAATACAGATGAAGCACTGCTGCATTCTGCTGAATCTAATGTGCAAGAGCTTGAATCACCATTGTTGTCAAAATCCAAGCGCCTTTTCTTTTTTCTTTGAGGTGTTGGACCTTGTTTCTTTTTTGGGGTTCTTATGTTTTGGAGTCTCTTCATTAATTGCTTGAAGATGGAATCCTGTTTAACAATGTTAAAGGTACACCCAGACAAATAT
Source organism: Hybognathus amarus (assembly GCA_030378365.1). Taxonomy (NCBI): domain Eukaryota; kingdom Metazoa; phylum Chordata; class Actinopteri; order Cypriniformes; family Leuciscidae; genus Hybognathus; species Hybognathus amarus. The sequence continues at coordinate 26,896 of JAQIUQ010000031.1, read as the reverse complement.
AAAATGGTTTATTTCTCAATGCTTTTATTATCAGGACCTCCGTGCACGCAATATATGATGTATAAAGTGCCCTCATATGTAATTTTCGAAATCCAAGACACTAAAACACTTACCGAAATATGTTTGCAGTTCACAGAGTCATCTTGAAGCATGGGATAGTAGTCAACCAGTCTCTTTGCCATTGCAAGCACATAATTTTTGGATGGGTACATGAAGTCAGTGCTTGATGCTCTCATGATAGACACCATGTTGGTCACTGTGTTCCTCACTAGTCGACAACGAAGTTCTTTTGAAAATCTGCAACCTCTTTCTTGCCCAACTTGCTGCAGATTAAAATACTCTTTTCTAACATGTTCTAGCTCACTGTCTGTGTAAACAACATATTCAGGGTTGGGCAACTTCAAGGTTCTTGGAGGATGACCACTTGGCTCTTCAAAGATACTTTGCTTTGTTATCACTGGGATTTCAGACGGAGTTTGAGCTGAAGTCAGACCAGTGTCATCTGGCTCCTTGTTTTGATTTGAGGGATCCTGCTTCCTGTCCCTGCTGAATTCAGATAAAAGCTATTTCAATTTATATAAATAAACCTGTTAATAGAACACCCATGAATAATAATACTAAAATAAACTCTTCTTGATCAAAGCACTGCATTACAGGTCACATGCCCTTCAGCCATGACTTAATTCACAAAACAGCACTGCCTTTCGTACTTTATTGCTAAATTAAAGGGTGAGTTCACCCAAAAATGAAAATTAAGTCCAACCCCGTACAGGTCTTACTGTACCAACCCCGTAAGACCTTCGTTCATCTTCAGAACACAATTGAAGATATTTTTGATTAAATTTGAGAGGTGGATCACTGCTACATAGTGTTACGTGGCAGGTTGAAACATAGAAGGCAGCAGGATCCAAATGCAGCAGCAGTAGTATACTTTTATTATATAAACTAAAGACTAGACAGACCTCAAAAACCTCAGACACAGAGAGCAAGATCCACATCCAACAACATCAACAAGAACCCACAAACACAGTAACAAGACACAGGGTTTAAATACAGAGACTAACAAGCTAAATGGGATAACAAGGGGCGTGGTATACATGAACACAAACGAGGAGCGGGAAAACAGGGAACAGGACTGAACCAAATGCACAAAGACAGGGGGAACACAGATAGACATCATTACATAGCCCCCCACTTAATGAGCGGATTCCAGACGCTCCCCAGAAGAAGAGAAAAAAAAGTTCAGGGGTGGTGAAGCGGAGGCGGTCTGGGGGAGGGACGGCGGGCAAGGCCCGTGTAGGGGAACGGGACCAGGAGGTAGCAAAGGCGGGTTTGGACCGCAGAGCGTGGCCGGATCAGGTCGAGGCGAAGGCCAGGGCGGAGCTGTCGGACCCTCGGGCATCCAGGGCGGAGCTGTCGGACCCTCGGGCATCCAGGGCGGAGCTGTCGGACCCTCGGGCATCCAGGGCGGAGCAGACTGTGGACGTGGCCAGGGCAGAGCTGTGGGACCCTCGGGCGGTGAAGACCCTTCAGGCAGCCACGGCGGTGAAGACCCCTCGGCGGCGCACGGCGGTGGAAGACCCCTCGGGCGGCCACGGCGGTGAAGACCCCTCGGGCGGCACGGGCGGTGGAAGACCCCTCGGGCGGCCAGGCGGTGAAGACCCTGGGGCGGCCACGGCGGTGAAGACCCCTCGGGCGGCCACGGGCGGTGGAGACCCCTCGGGCGGCCACGGCGGTGAAGACCCCTCGGGCGGCCAGGGCGTGAAGACCCCTCGGGCGGCCACGGGCGTGGAAGCCCCTCGGGCGGCACGGGCGGTGAAGACCCCTCGGGCGAGCCAGGGCGGTGAAGACCCCTCGGGGCGGCAGGCGGAGGAGACCCTTCGGGCGGCCACGGCGAGAGACCCCTCGGGCGGCCACGGCGGAGACATACTGCCCCCCCCAAAAATTTTCTTGGGGGTAGCTACGGGGACATAGGCTGGAGCAGGCGCCGGCTCAGAAACGGTCTCTGGCTGGAAGTGGCTGACGTGAAGCACAGGCTCGGCGTGGCTGACGTGACGAAGCTCTGGAAGCTCTGCTGAGACGTGACGAGGCTCTGGAAGCTCTGCTGAGACGTGACGAGGCTCTGGAAGCTCTGCTGAGACGTGACGAGGCTCTGGAAGCTCTGCTGAGACGTGACGAGGCTCTGGAAGCTCTGCTGAGACGTGACGAGGCTCTGGAAGCTCTGCTGAGACGTGACGAGGCTCTGGAAGCTCTGCGGAGACGTGACGAGGCTCTGGAAGCTCTGCGGAGACGTGGCGAGGCTCTGGAAGCTCTGCGGAGACGTGACGAGGCTCTGGAAGCTCTGCGGAGACGTGACGAGGCTCTGGAAGCTCTGCGGAGACGTGACGAGGCTCTGGAAGCTCTGCGGAGACGTGACGAGGCTCTGGAAGCTCTGCGGAGACGTGACGAGGCTCTGGAAGCTCTGCGGAGACGTGACGAGGCTCTGGAAGCTCTGCGGAGACGTGACGAGGCTCTGGAAGCTCTGCGGAGACGTGACGAGGCTCTGGAAGCTCTGCGGAGACGTGACGAGGCTCTGGAAGCTCTGCGGAGACGTGACGAGGCTCTGGAAGCTCTGCGGAGACGTGACGAGGCTCTGGAAGCTCTGCGGAGACGTGACGAGGCTCTGGAAGCTCTGCGGAGACGTGACGAGGCTCTGGAAGCTCTGCGGAGACGTGACGAGGCTCTGGAAGCTCTGCGGAGACGTGACGAGGCTCTGGAAGCTCTGCGGAGACGTGACGAGGCTCTGGAAGCTCTGCGGAGACGTGACGAGGCTCTGGAAGCTCTGCTGAGAGCGTGACGAGGCTCTGGAAGCTCTGCGGAGACGTGACGAGGCTCTGGAAGCTCTGCGGAGACGTGACGAGGCTCTGGAAGCTCTGCGGAGACGTGACGAGGCTCTGGAAGCTCTGCGGAGACGTGACGAGGCTCTGGAAACTCTGCCGAGACGTGACGAGGCTCTGGAAGCTCTGCGGAGACGTGACGAGGCTCTGGAAGCTCTGCGGAGACGTGACGAGGCTCTGGAAGCTCTGCTGAGACGTGACGAAGCTCTGGAAGCTCTGCGGAGACGTGACGAGGCTCTGGAAGCTCTGCGGAGACGTGACGAGGCTCTGGAAGCTCTGCGGAGACGTGACGAGGCTCTGGAAGCTCTGCGGAGACGTGACGAGGCTCTGGAAGCTCTGCGGAGACGTGACGAGGCTCTGGAAGCTCTGCGGAGACGGTGACGAGGCTCTGGAAGCTCTGCGGAGATGTGGCTGGCGTGGAGCTCAGCCTCGGCAGGGCTGACGTGGAGAAACTCTGGCTCGGCAGGGCTGACGTGGAGAAACTCTGGCTTGGCGGGTACTGCGTGGTTGCAGGACTCCTTGTCTGCCAAACCCACAGTAAAGGTTGAGCCACTCAGTGACAGGGCCAAATCAATATAAAATTCTAAAGTCCATTGAGGATTGTGCAGTGGCATGATTGACTCGAGTGGCTGAGATAGTCCCCCTCTAAAAAATATCATGAGGCACAGAGGGTCAATAGGAGTCACATTTGCCAGATCGAGGAAATCCTGTACATACTCCTCAATGGGGCCGGTCTCCCTGACGGAGACACATAATCCGTGCAACTGGATTCCTGGAGGTCATTGCTGCTGGATCCAAGTTAGTGGTGGGTTCTTCTGTTACGTGGCAGGTTGAAACATAGAAGGCAGCAGGATCCAAATGCAGCAGCAGTAGTAGTACCTTTATTATATAAACTAAAGACTAGACAGACCTCAAAAACCTCAGACACAGAGAGCAAGATCCACATCCAACAACATCAACAAGAACCCACAAACACAGTAACAAGACACAGGGTTTAAATACAGAGACTAACAAGCTAAATGGGATAACAAGGGGCGTGGTATACATGAACACAAACGAGGAGCGGGAAAACAGGGAACAGGACTGAACCAAATGCACAAAGACAGGGGGAACACAGATAGACATCATTACACATAGGCACCCTGAAGGGATCGAAACTTGATGGCCCAGAAAGTCAATGAAGAAAATGTTTAAATATTCCTCGTGACTACAGAGGCTCAAGTTTATCAAGTGACGAGAATACTTTTTGTGCGAGAAAACAAACAAAAATAACGACTTTATTCGACTACTCCATTTCTTCCTTGTAGGCCTGAGATGAGAGTTCAAGAGATTTCCACGACACATGCACGAGAACTGAACTGAAGTAGAGTTGAAGAAGATCGCAATTCTCGCGCATGCGTCATGGAAATCTCTTGAACTCTCGTTTCAGGCCTACAAGGAAGAAAAGGAATAGTCGAATAATGTTGTTATTTTTGTTTTTGTTTTTTCACACAAATGTATTCATCATCGCTTGATAAACTTATACTTGAGCCACTGTTGTCACATGGAATATTTAAACATTTTACTTCAATGACTTTCTGGGCCGTCAAGTTTCATTCCCTTAGGAGCCTACTGTATGTAGCAGTGATCCAGCTCTCAGATTTAATCAAAAATATCTTAATTTGTGTTCTGAAGAAGAACGAAGGTCTTACTGGGTTGGTACAGCATAGGGGTGAGTAATTAATCACTTAATTTTCATTTTTGGTTGAACTAACCCTTTAAGATATTTAGTTTGATTGTTTGTGAAAGACCTAAACATTGCTGCAACCTTTATTTTTTCTGACACTAATATTTAATTAAAATGAATACTGTTGTTTGGGAAAATGGAGTGGTCTACCTCTTTGTCTGTATGAAATGTCTCCTATATGGTTTTCCGTCGTAAAAAGTTTTCTGGTCCTGGGAAAAGATCACGAATGTCATCACGTGACAAAGTTGGTAGCACTGCTGCGCTGATGTTTGCAGCTAGGATGATTTAAAAAACATATTTTGTTAATGATGCCATAGTTCATAGTTCATAGTTTATCCGTATGCAGATTAACCCCTTAACCTTCACGCCACCGCCGGCGCTCTGAAGCCCTCCCCCTCACTAGTTTAATGTTTATGAATGGATTTAACATTAAAGAAGATCACTAATCTTGGCAAACTATATATAATGTTAAAGGTTTAAGCATTGGGCATCAATGTCAGGGCAGTGTTTGTCGATGGAAAGCTCATAACAAATGTATTTTTTTGCATTTAGGTAAGCAGTACACATAACAACACACGTAAACAAAAACGGAGTACTCACCATTATTTTGTAATAACGAGCCAGACACGCATCCACTGCTACAAATTCCGATTGAATGGAAAGCTGATTGTCCACTGAATAACATCACATAGAGCATTTTATGTCCAAAGAAACAATAACGTTGTTATATCCATGGTTATTCTTTGTTTACATCGCGTTTCTTTCGGGTGACGTATCATACTGTTCGGTTATGCAATAAAATAGTACATAGAAAACAGACCCCCGGTAGCAGACCGTTATATGGGTGTGTTGCTTAGAGTGTAATAAACAAACTAAGACCGCGCACGCACACACAAATACAAAGATAAGCGATATCTAGTTCAAAATATACAAACACTGCAGTGAGTTTTTTTGACATCATGATAAGCACATCCTATCATTCTGTCTTTACAATGAAAGCCAATGAAAGAATCGAAATGATATGACTGATAAAAAATGTAGCCAACCAGTGCACGATGCCAAAGATGCCCCGCGAAGTTTGAATTTCTCACGCGAACATTTGTTTTTATTGCTCTCCGTTCCGCTTGAGGAGCTAATCTCTCGACGCAGCCTCTGACCACTCCCACCGCTGTCATGTTTTGACAGGAGCTTAGACGTGCTCTGCTAAAGCTAAGAGCTAAGATAACAGGCTAAGATAGCTAAGTCAACAAACATCTGTTCGTCTTATAGACTGCAGATTCTTTCATAAAATGATTTGTCAAAATAAGTTTTTATCTGCTGAAGATGTTTTATTCGAGATCACTCGAAGCAGCGATGATGACACTGAGGAGAGAAGATCGCGACGATGATGATAATATGCTTGAGGACGGAATAGAAAGATTATCCAATTTTATAACGGTGAGTTGCTTTGTAACATACATAACATGCACACATTATAACGTTACGTGTGTGTGTGTGTGTGTTTGGGTAAGAGAGAGAGAGAGATAGTGTGTGTTTGGTTTCCATTTCATACGGTAAATGCATTGTGTTCTGAAAAGATTATGCTACTTTTTATGCATTTATTTATTTGTATCTATTTATTTATTCGTTGGACGGTTGTGCAGTTGTTTGCCGTTTTTTCTGGCACACTATCTATCAATGTGGAGTGTGTGTGTGCTGGAAAAAAAAGGATGATGACAGCTAGACACCTATTCATAGATGTGAATAGACTGACATTTCCTTTGTGTTTTCCTAGCACGTATATGTTAGAACACTAGAACACTCTTCTTCTTCTACCCACTCCTGTCTCCTCTTACAACACAGCGCCCCTAAAGGTAGCATTAAGAATTACAGTAGAGGACACAACAGTATACTGTATTTTTTTTTACAGTCTAATATACATAATATTTACATATATAGTTAGTACAAATGCAAATATTTGTACTGTAAATATGATGTATGTTATATTGTAAAAATGTATACGTTATGTACATACACTCACCGGCCACTTTATTAGGTACCCCATGCTAGTAACGGGTTGGACCCCTTTTGCCTTCAGAACTGCCTCAATTCTTCGTGGCATAGATTCAACAAGGTGCTGGAAGCATTCCTCAGGGAGTTTGGTCCATACTGACATGATGGCATCACACAGTTGCCGCAGATTTGTCGGCTGCACATCCATGATGCGAATCTCCCGTTCCACCACATCCCAAAGATGCTCTATTGGATTGAGATCTGGTGACTGTGGAGGCCATTTGAGTACAGCGAACTCATTGTCATGTTCAAGAAACCAGTCTTAGATGATTCCAGCTTTATGACATGGCGCATTATCCTGCTGAAAGTAGCCATCAGAAGTTGGGTACTGTAGGGATCTTGCCAGGCAAATCGACCAGTCATCGATCGATCGCAAATCGACCCCCCCCCCCACACACACAAACACACGCACATACACCGCCACACACAAATCTTCCACTCACTGGAGTGAGATCATGTTACAAGACTGTGGAATGTGCTTTATGTCTCTGAACCAAGAGATGGACTTTTCTGTGTTAAAAGACATTTAACCAGATATATTCAATGTGTTTCTATGTATGTGTTTTTCCCCTATGTCACAGTGAAGTAACTTTGTTGGTCGTGGCATAAATAGGAATTAGAATACCGGCCTTATGCATGATTAAATGTAAGTGTATTTTCCTTTAATGTAACATAATGATCCTTGGTGTCTCTATGATGCGTAGGAAATGAAACACTCGAATATGCACAGAGGTATAAGGCAAAGGGTATTTTTAATATGTTTTATTGCCAATGAAGATCAAACTGTTATTTTATTAAGCCTCCTTGAAACACCACCCCTCCCACACATGACCACGTGCACTTCCCTGGGAGAACAAAGGACCATAAACCAAGCGTTTTCCCGCTGCAACATCCCTCTCCCCGATTGGCTCAAGCCAACAGGAAGGGGATGGATTTCACCAAGGTGATAAATGAAGGAGCGCCAGCTCCGCCCTTTCTCTTCCGAAAACACCTTATGTCAAGAAGCACGTAAAGGATCTCCTCACGGAGACCCGACCCCAACCGGGATCCTTTCTTTGATCGTCCAAAGTTTCGTCTTCTCCTCAAATGAACTACCAAGTTCGTTCCCCAGGAAAGGAAGTGGACTTTGCCGATCTATTTCCTCGGGTAACGTCACCTCAAAGACTTTTAAGCCTTTCAAACATTCGCGCCGAATGCCAACGAACGCCACGTGACTCCCCACGGAACAAAGGGGCCACGCGTAAGCGACCAACCATGCACGCGCCAGGACGGGACGCGCTCACGCGCTCCACGGAACGCGCGCACACAGGAGAGCAACTCCCTTCATCGTGCGGGCCGGACCACGAGTCCGCGACACACACAGACCAAACATGTTGTGCAAGTATAACGTTACCTTCTTTTAGAGCTTCTCAGAAGCATAAAGAAAGTGTTTTCATGGTGTTCAGAAAGATTAATTGACTGTTTGGTGATTGTAACTGCCTCTCTCTCTCACCCTCACTCTCTCTCTCTCTCTCTCTCTCACTCTCTCTCTCTCCAAATCACTTATCGTCTAACGCCCTGCGTCGTCTTAGTTTGTGTTTAATGTTTGTATATACATGTATCATTGTAACGTAGTAAATGCTTACTTAGTTGCCTTATTGAATACTTTAATAAATTCAATATGATCATTTGTGATTGAATCACTGTCCTGCTCATGACATAAGCCCCTGAAGTGAAAGATCGAACGCTACATGCTTTATATAACTAAACATACCAAAAAGGTTATGTTTTGTGGAGTTGGAATGCTGAATTCTTCTGGCCAGAGAATTAAGTTTTCCCTGCTCTATAAATTAATTGAGCTAATTAATTTTACTTGTCTTGTAAGACGTGGTCTGTGCAATCTATTACAATTAATTTGTGGTTAAGTGCAGAGATACACGTGTATACATATAAGTAAAGTTAACAGAAAGCCCTCATCGAGGGATTTATTAACATGTAAGACCGGTCTGATCCAAATCTGTATGAATAATTATTAATTATGAATTATTAATTATGATATGCAAATCTCCCTGGATCAGGCCCGCCCAGAGTCATTACAGTACATTGTGGTCATAAAGGGATGGACATGGTCAGCAACAATACTCAGGTAGGCTGTGGCGTTGCAACGATGCTCAATTGGTACCAAGGGGCCCAAAGAGTGCCAAGAAAATATTCCCCACACCATGACACCACCACCACCAGCCTGAACCGTTGATACAAGGCAGGATGGATCCATGCTTTCATGTTGTAGACGCCAAATTCTGACCCTACCATCCGAATGTTCGCAGCAGAAATCGAGACTCATCAGACCAGGCAACGTTTTTCCAATCTTCTATTGTCCAATTTCGATGAGCTTGTGCAAATTGTAGCCTCAGTTTCCTGTTCTTAGCTGAAAGGAGTGGCACCCGGTGTGGTCTTCTGCTGCTGTAGCCCATCTGCCTCAAAGTTTGACGTACTGTGCGTTCAGAGATGCTCTTCTGCCCACCTTGGTTGTAACGGGTGGTTGTTTGAGTCACTGTTGCCCTTCTATCAGCTCGAACCAGTCTGGCCATTCTCCTCTGACCTCTGGCATCAGACAAGGCATTTCCGCCCACAGAACTGCCGCTCACTGGATGTTTTTTCTTTTTCGGACCATTCTCTGTAAACCCTAGAGATGGTTGTGCGTGAAAATCCCAGTAGATTAGCAGTTTCTGAAATACTCAGACCAGCCCTTCTGGCACCAACAATCATGCCACGTTCAAAGTCACTCAAATCACCTTTCTTCCCCATACTGATGCTCGGTTTGAACTGCAGGAGATTGTCTTGACCATGTCTACATGCCTAAATGCACTGAGTTGCCGCCATGTGATTGGCTGCTTAGAAATTAAGTGTTAACGAGCAGTTGGACAGGTGTACCTAATAAAGTGGCCGGTGAGTGTATATATATATATATATATATATATGATATATAAATATATATATAAATAAAGTAGGCCTGCTATATATATAGCATAAAAGTATATGTGTGTGTGTGTGTGTGTGTGTATATATATATATATATATATATATACACACACACACACACACACATACTTATATACTTTATATAGCAGGCCTACTTTATGTATATATATATATATATATATATATATATATATATAATTAGCACTGATCTCGGGTAAGCTACTTATTGTTGCATTTATTTCATTAGGACAGCTTACTTTAGGTTTCACTAGTATTTTCTATTTGAACAAACTGCTTTCTGTTAGCAAATGCATGCAATGGGATTCCGGGGCACTCTTTAACATTAAAAAACTAAAGCCTTAACAGACGTGAATAACTTTCCCACAGTCAGTGATAACGCTACTATCACGCTATCTCTCTGTACCTGGATAACTTCTGCCACTGTGGCCAAATGACTCACTGATTGAAGTCTGTCTTGCCCTAGCACCTTGCGTCTTCTCACCCTGGACCGCCTCCTCAGACCGCCGCTTCATTACATCATCATATTCACTTTTATGACTTAACCTCAAATGTTTAGCGAGGTTTGTAGTGTTACCACTGTATTTCACTGTCTTTCCACACACATCACAAACAGCGTCACTGCTATCTTCACAGCTAAAATACAGCCAGACATGACTCCTTTTGCGGTCAGCCATTGTCACTCAGCACTCAGTCAGTCTTCTTCGTAGCGGGAAAACGCTGCAGGCAGGCACAGGCAGTGGCCGGCTCCGTCACAGAGCCGCAGTGCACACACAACTGAACGGCGGAAGGAGAAGTAGTTCCTTCCCCTAACCGGATATAATTAGACTTTTCTGGTGGAATCAAGTTACTTATGATAACATAGACACTCGCTCCAAAATACTGAGTTTAAATATCGATCTTTTTATATGAGAATCGATACTAGAGCAGGAGACGTTGGGATCGTAAATATCGATACTTTAGTATTCGAATCCGCACATCACTAGTGCGCACGACCTCACTTCGGAGCTGAGCAAAGCTATTTTGTATCAGCACGCGCGGCACCGCATCCAAGGACGATCGACTTCAAGCCGAATCTGTCCGAGCTTGTACGTTACGTCTCACACAATCAGAGTGAAAAAATACAGGATATTTTACGGGAAATAGGCCTACTAACACGGGAAGACAGTAAAAGAGCTAAAATACGTGAGAAATCCAGAAAAAACAGGAGGGTTGACACTTCAGCGTGAGAAATCGAGGGTGTGGCGTGTGAGCGTGTGAAATCAATCAAATGCGTGATGTATACAGTGTAATAATACTTTAGCCATGAAAATGTCACAAGTAACAGAAAAAAAAGTACAAATGTCAGAGCATGTTAGAACACCTCCAGGACCCAGAAAGCATGTCAGGCCCCAGAGTGTTAAATTCAAACAACCTCAATTTACACCTTCATACAAATTTGTTTATTAAAGTTGTAGTTTCACAACCTTGTTTAGAAAAGAAAATCCATGATGAGATCAGATGGTGACGTCGTGATTGCCATGGATGACACCACCCGCTCTTTTAAAGTAACACCCTTTCATCCACAGCCTTCTTCATAAAATGAGTTAGCTGAGTGGGTGAAGAAGGGTAAGAGATGTTGATCACACTGTATGTTTCTTTATACCTGTCATTTAACTATATCTCTGTAGCATCAATTGTCAGATCAGGTACCTGTCAGCTCCAGGGACGCTTCAAATTGAATGGAATGTACCAGGATGGAGATGTTATACTTGGAGGCCTGTTTCAGGTTCATTTTTTCACAGTATTCCCAGATCTGAATTTCAAAACGGAACCAGAGCCACCATACTGTGAAAAGTGAGTCTGGAGCCAGACTGATGCATAACTATAAAGAGGAGAGAGACATATTTTTAAAATAAATAAATTATAAGAACAAATAAAAACATTTAATTTGACAGCAGTAATGCTGCCTTGACAAAAAAAAAACTGAATTGAAACTACTGTGTTTTTGATAAATCCGCAAATGATGTATTTGAAATGTATTAATGGTTCTATTAATTTTTATTATTATTATCTTTTAGTATCACTAAATATCAACATTTAACATTTATGTTTCCAAGATTTGATATGGAAAGCTTCCAACAAGCACAGACTATGGCTTTTGCAATAAATGAGATCAATACAAATCCAAAGCTGCTGCCTAACATCACTCTTGGTTACCATCTTTATGACAACTGTGTGAGACTAGGAATGGCGTTCCGGGCTGCCATATCCCTGGCTAGTGGGATAGAAGAGTCCTTCTCCAACCTAAACTGCACTGGCCCCCCTCCTGTGATTGGGATTGTGGGGATCCAAGTTCAACTCCCTCCATTGCGATTTCCAACGTTCTGGGACTGTTTCGAGTACCTATAGTAAGATGTAATTAAAAAAAAGTAAAAATACACTGTATGCATATGTTTACACTATTATTTTTAATTAACATTTGCACTATTAAGTTACATATGGCTTTCAGGCGTATGTAAATATTATGTTTCTTCTCATCTCAGAACTTATCATCTGTTTGTGTATTTTAAAAAAAAGATAAAAGCACTTATCATGTCTTGTTGTTTGTCAATCTATATTTCTGGCTCATGCCTTCTCTTCTCCCTCCACTAATTAGATTAGCTACTACGCCACCTGCTCCTGTTTGAGTGACAGGAAAAAGTACCCCTCTTTCTTCAGAACAATACCCAGTGATGCCTTCCAGGTGCGGGCTATGGTTCAGATCTTGAGACATTTTGGATGGACCTGGGTTGGTCTTGTCTACAGTGATGATGACTATGGCATCTATGCTGCTCAGTCCTTTCAGCATGAAATGCAGGTGTTTGGACATTGTGTTGCTTTTTCTGAAATCCTTCCACATGATAACAACCACAGAGACATTCAACGTATAACAGGGATGATTCAGGTTTCTACAGCTAGAGTGGTGGTTGTTTTTTCCACTTCATCCTTTCTGTTGCCTTTGATGGATGAGGTTGTGTTGCAGAACATAACAGGAACGCAGTGGATTGCAAGTGAAGCTTGGGCCACCTCTCCTGTGTACCACACTCCACGTTTCATGCCCTTCCTCAGGGGCACACTGGGCATTGCCGTCAGGCGTGGAAAAATTCAGGGGCTTCATGACTTTCTGCTACGTCTTTGTCCCAGCAATGATCCAAGAAACAATATGTTGAGGATCTTCTGGGAGAACATGTTTGGCTGCAGTTTTGAAACAGGGGATAAAGATGGAGAGGAAGTGAAAAAGGTGTGTACAGGACAGGAAAATCTGAACACCACGGACACACCATACACTGATGTTTCAGGTTTGAGGGCAGCGTATAATGTGTATAAGGCAGTTTATGCCCTGGCACATGCGCTTCATGACTTGATGCAGTGTGAGGAGGGTAGAGGACCATTCAGTGGGAACAGCTGTGCCAACATAATCAAACTGAAACCCTGGCAGGTAAGACCCACGGGTATAGTGCAGATTCCCACCAGGCATATAGACCAGCTAAATGTGGAAAAGTAAAATATGTGCTCTACATTAATTCAAATTTCACATAAACACATAACACCTGTTCTGTCTACAAACTGTACAGCTGGTTCACTATATACAGAAAGTGAACTTCACCACAGGCTTTGGGGATCATGTGTCATTTGATAAGAATGGAGATGCTCTGGCTATCTATGATGTGTTAAACTGGCAGCCGACCTCTGATGGGTCAATAGGTATCTATACGGTTGGTGTAGTAAATGAAGGGGCGGCAACAGGGATGGTGTTCACACTGGACGAAAAAGCAATTTACTGGAACTTTGAGAAAAAAAAGGTAACTAACATTGCATGTTAATGTCATAATTTTTGCATTTATATAGTCCTAATGATAGTCAATGCTGTGATAAAACAAATATATGAACAGAAAGGCAACACTTATTATGTAAAAGAGATAAACATGAATGATTATGTCTGTTGTAGCCCCCACTGTCTGTGTGCAGTGAGAACTGCCCCCAGGAACCAGACGAGCCACAAGGAAGGGCCTTCCTGTCTGCTGTTTTGACTGCCTGCCATGCGGAGATGGAGAGATTTCTAATGCATCAAGTGTTTAATCTATTGAGCAGTTTACTGTTGGCAAACAGTATTTGTCTATAATTTGAAAATATCCCAGTTCCATTCTAAAGTATTGCCTTCTCTCTTTTTCTTCATCACAGATGCTATTGAGTGCACAATGTGTCCAGATGAGTTCTGGTCCAATACAGATAAAGATCAGTGTGTCCCTAAAGATGTAGAGTTTCTGTCCTATAAAGAACCTCTGGGTATCTCTCTGACCACTGCATCTCTGCTTGGCACCTGCTTCTGCGCTCTTGTGATGGTCATCTTTGCTCTTCACCATAACACTCCCATAGTACGTGCCAACAATTCAGAGCTCAGCTTCCTGCTGCTGTTGTCACTCAAGCTGTGTTTTCTGTGTGTGCTACTGTTCATTGGTCAGCCGCAGCTGTGGACATGTCAGTTAAGACATGCTGTGTTTGGCATAAGCTTTGTCCTGTGTATCTCCAGCATCCTGGTCAAGACTATGGTGGTAATAGCTGTGTTCAAGTCATCTCGACCAGAAGGCAAAGGAGCGATGAAATGGTTTGGAGCAGTTCAACAAAGATGCACAGTTCTAGTCCTAACAGCCCTCCAGGTTGTGATATGTGCAGTCTGGCTATCAACTGCATCTCCAACACCCCATAAAAACAACCAGTACATCCGCTCTAAAATAGTATATGAATGTGCTATTGGCTCAGTGGCTGGTTTTTCTCTTCTGCTGGGATACATTGGACTACTGGCAGCAGTAAGTTTCCTGCTAGCCTTCCTGGCGAGAAATCTTCCAGATAATTTTAATGAAGCAAAGTTCATTACTTTCAGTATGTTGATCTTCTGTGCTGTGTGGATTGCATTTGTTCCAGCATATGTGAGCTCTCCAGGGAAATATGCAGTGGCTGTTGAGATATTTGCCATTTTAGCTTCCAGTTTTGGATTACTGGTGGCCATATTTGCCCCAAAGTGCTACATTATCCTTTTCCATCCAGAGAGAAACACTAGACATGCCATAATGGGAAGAGAAACACAATTGAAATAGTTTTACGTGCTGTCTGCATATCTCTGGTGTATGCATTTTTGATCAATCAATAACCTGCTTGTAGACATATGTTAAATGTTCCCAATGCATGCAATTGAAAGACTTATAGTACACGCAGATGACTCATTTACAATCCCTGTTTTGCATATTTGATTGAAACATGATGTAATCATAAAAGTTGGTGATTTACTCAACAGAAAAAAGTAATGTAACAATTACAGGGGAAAAAAGTTCGCATTTATGATTTTTCTAGTTTTTAAATAGCCTGACTGGTGAAGGCCTATTGTGTGTTCCATATTTTTAGTCAGCCCTATTAACACTAAAACATATATATGTATTGGGTATGAATATTGAAAAAAAATGGATCACAGAAGATCATCATGTCTCTGATGACATATGCAGGACTTCTGGCCAAACAATGCTCACTTCTTCCAATTGACTACATGCTCACATTCAGTCCATCTCCATTTTTTCCACTTCTATGAAATCTCTTCATATAACAAACAGGCATTATCACTATTAAAGTAACACCAGGTAACTTTTGCTCTGGGGTCCCCTACAGTTGGGTTACTGTCGTAAACGTGCATTTGTTGACAACCATGATAGCCCTAAAAACTGTAGGAGGAGGTTACATGCAGGTGTTCTGCTTGCGTTGCGTGTGAAATGTCTTCATCCCAGGTACAGTGGCATATAATTCAGCATGTCATATGAATATAATTTCATGGGTTTTATTTTTTCTAACGACAAATGATTACG
This sequence comes from Hybognathus amarus, assembly GCA_030378365.1. Taxonomy (NCBI): domain Eukaryota; kingdom Metazoa; phylum Chordata; class Actinopteri; order Cypriniformes; family Leuciscidae; genus Hybognathus; species Hybognathus amarus. Next base: position 11,390 of record JAQIUQ010000031.1, on the reverse strand, counting down.
ATGCTAACGTTTACAAGCCAGCGTCATTATAGTAGCCTAGTCTATTGTTTACCGTTTTACTGAATCTATATGATACTTTAATGCAATGTTTGAGTGGTAGATAATAACCAAATATCGTCAATATAATATCAAGCTACCATAAATTAATCTGCAAATTTTACAAATCGATTTGCATTATAGCTTGAGGCAAGAAAAATAAACAAATATCATAAACATGTTAGGTATCCTAAAATATGATTTTGTACATCTTCTATATTTACTTGCAAGAATGTAGCCCCACCTAACTTGTACACACCGTTTAGACGATAGCTAATCATCAAAAACTAGAATATCGTTCTAGCAACCAGATTGATAATTCACTACTCTACTATCATTACTTGATTAATGAAGATAAACGGAAGATAAGATAGCTTCTGCAACATAGTCAGGCAGACAAAAAAAGATAGTATCCAAGCAATATACTTACTTGTCCAAAAGCATGACAGCCAAGTACACATCGGTTGGGTACCCGTCCTCTTCTTTCAGCTTACGCCAGCGAGAAAACGCTGGCCCAATGTTGATCCTCGTTCTGCCTTTAACGCGATCACTTTCTCTTTTTGCTTTGCTCCGATAAAACCTTTCCTTTCTTGTTTTTCTGTGCTGCTTCGGCCATGTCTATAACATTTGCCTCGCACGTCCGATTTTAAGGAAGTGGAATTGACGTATATGCCGTAAAACAGTTCGAATTGTAGTTCTCTTTGTTTTGCGGTTACTACCCGAAACCCGACGTTTAAAAGTACGATTAAAAACGCTACAGACACCGTCAGGCTATGGCAGATAGCAATATAAGTATATATATGGCAATATAAGTCGATGTACCATCACAAGAGACTTGGAAATATATTATGAAGGTTGAAAAGTTACCTAGTGTTACTTAAAATACAGCTTCAATAAATTCAAGCAGCACATTGAAAATAAATATATTAGAAAATAAATACAAAAACCTATAAGCAAATTAAATTAAACTTAAAGTTAATATCTTTATCAATTGCTTTAAGGATTGAACCTACATTTTTAAAAGCCACAAAACTTGGAAAAACCTTAATTAATCTTAATAACACTTAAACTATGTATTTGATTACATGTGTAAAAACACATACTTTAAAAAAATAAATATATATAAAAAACATTTAATTAAACCAATTACATGTTAAGAATTTTTAAATAGGCTATATAAAATAATATAGCTTCAAAATATAAAAGCTAGTAAATAAAGAGAAACAAAAAAGCATTACAAGCAATAAACAAAGAGTAGTCTCGTCTCAGTATTTAAAAGTAGGCTGTCTGAATGTTTTTCATTCAAGAGCTGGAGCGATTTCCCCTCAGTAGATACGATAAGCTGCATTTACACTAATGCACATATCTCTTTTGAAATTGTAAATGTGGTTTGTCCAGTTGGTTTAAGATATAACTGACCATGTTTACATTAATTTCGCGTCATAAAAGCATTTTGACACGCAAGTACATTTAACCAATGAGTCGCTCACAGCCGCATGCACGAGCGCTCTTCACAAAGCACGCGTTAGTATTTTAAAATGAAAGCAGCCTTTTCAGTGATTTTCATAGTTTTAATATATAAACCAACTGCATTCCAAAAGACATAAATAATGCCTCTGTGAAGCATTTGTAAGGAAAATTCCCGCGGAGAGAACGCGCACTGCAAGAGTAACCTTATAACATCAAGCAAAGCGGCAAAACCTGTTCAATGAAGCCCGCGAATGTCCTTGTAATTCGGTTCAATCCCGAAATTTATTTAATAACGTTACTATGTTTCGGAAGGTTCGAGACGGTGTCGTGTATGTGTGTGTGTGTGTGTGTTTGTGCGTGTGTGTGAGTGAGGGAGAGAGAGAGAGAGAGAGAGAGAGAGAGAGAGAGAGAGAGAGAGAGAGAGAGAGAGAAAATAGAAGCAAGCAGAACACGGTTTCGTTTTTAAAGCACGCGCAGCGTCATCACGCATCTGTGTTTAAAAACTAAGCTCAGACTTGATTCTGAAATTCTCCGAATCGATCCAGGATTGTTGGGGAGAGAATAAATAACACAATATCACATACATTAAAAATAAAACTGTTCTTTTCTGAACGCCAGACTGGCAAGTTGATGCTTGATCTTGCAGACTGCTTTTCTCTCACGTGTCACGTGACCAATGTAATCGCAGCTTCTTGCGATTACAAAATTGCGTTTCATCATATCGCGATTTCTATCGCAAATGCAATTATTCGTTCAGCCCTATTGACACGCTGGTATCAATGTTAAACGGCACCCGTTTGTGTCCAATGTCCAAGTCCACCATCCACGGTTCCCCAGCACCTGTAATGCTTCCTCACACAGCACCTCACACACTTCACGCAGTTCTTGATGATGTGCACACCCGCTTGTAGTGGCCTTTTTTCCCACAGGAGTGACATTTTACATCATTTGCTGGACAGTCATGTTTTGCGTGAGCTAGGGAGCTACCACACTTATGGGACTGGTTGCTATTCTTCTTGCTGGAGTGTGCTATCTGGGATTTTAGTTTAGGACCATTTCCTTTTTGAGGTCTTCCCACATTATACTTTCCTTTGTACACTCTATCGACAGAGCCTGTATCTGCAGCAACAGTGTCAGTCACACTTGCTGTGCTGTCGTTTCACCTCCTCACTTTGCCGCGCCATTAGGATTGCTTTTTCCAAGGTCAGCTCGTGATCCAGCTGCATACGCTCTGAAAGCCGTCTGTCAGCCAACCCAACAACGAGCCGGTCCCGAATCAACTCGTCATGTAATGCTAAATAATTACAATGTTCGGCCAGAGCATACAATGCTGTCACAAATAAATCAACAGTCTCATTTTCTTCCTGTTTACGCAGATTGAAACGTGCCCGTTCATAAATTACATTTCTCTTCCCAACGAATTGAGTCTCAAAACCTGCTTTTACTGCGTCATACTTTGTTTTGTCAGCGTCTGCCAGTGGTCACCCACGGAGAATATCAACCGCCTCATCTCCCATGCAGTAAATTAATTCACCTGGTTTTCATCCAAGTTTTCTTGCAAGTTGCTAGCCAATCGGAACCGTTCAAACCTCCGGATCCATTTTGCCCATTCTTGTGGCTTTGAATATTGAACGGCTCGGGCGGCCATATGTTGAAAGTAGTGCTCGGTCCCGCTGCTCTCGGTGCAGCAACCGCATTATCTGCGCCATCCATTTCAGCTCGCATGTTCTATCCACGTATCTGGGCTGCACGAGCAAACTGAAAGCAGGTAACACGTCTAACTACAGCACTTCTGACACAATGTCATGTCTTTTAAATAATGACTCTGAATTCGAACTGTATAAACGTGTTTACTTTACTTCTTTTAGGCAATGTTAAACATACATAACAATTCATTGGCGCCATGGATTACAGTGGCACTGTCATTGTAGAGCATACTGTTTTTTAGCCTTTTCAATGAAATTCAGATAATCAAATCAATAAATAAAAAATAAACTTCTTAAAACAATATCTTGAGTAGGCACACACACACATCAAGAATCAGCCTGTGAATCTCAGTAATGGTGACAAACAGATCATAAGCTCATTATTTATGGGAGCCATGAATGACTTTTGATCGTTGGCACCCAGAATGCACTGCGCAACAAGCTTTATAATTGTCCACTCTTTCCAATTACACTGATTGCTGTCTATTTAAGTGGTGGTTTGAATGTTGGTTTTAATATAGCAAACATGGAATAAAAAACGAGAAAGATGAGAAAGCCCAACTGGACAGAAGAACAGTGTTTACTGTTAGCCCAAGTTAGTGGATGAACACAAGACCATCATTAGAGAAAAAATTTGGGCCGGGTGTCACGGCAAGAAGCAGTGGAGCTTATGGAGCAAATTATTAACAGTTCATTCCCTGCTTGTGCACATCAGGGAAGCCTGCTATATTCATAAATGCAGTTTTTTTGAGCCTGCAAGGTGGCATAATAAGAGGTTCTGAAAGTGCTGTAACTGTTTGTGTGATCACTGTCTCATCCAAATTCGTCATATAACTGACGTTTTGGGACAATTTGTCAATATACGACTTTTTAGGGCCCCCTTAAACGTCGGTAGATGACGTTATGGGATCCTAACTCTACCCCAGACCTAAACCTAACTCGTAACCTAACTGACGTTAAAGGTAACGCGTCAGTTGTATGACGACCCGGGATCGTCATCTACCGACGTTTAAGGGGGCCCTAAAAAGTCGTATATTGACGAATGGTCAAAAACATTACAAAACGTCAGTTATATGACGAATTGGGACGAGAATGTGTAGGTTGTGACAGACCCAAATCACTGCTGCTTTTATGCATTTTCCCATTTGCCAAATATCGTATATACTGTCGTCTATTGCAACACATTTTCTTCTCCCTCTTCCTCTTCATAGTCTTTTCTGCCATTTCTCCTCTGCTAAAGAAACTCTTAAGCCTCTTAAAAGTCCTCATCCATACTCCTATTCTTTCTGAATTATTTTATTCTTTACTAGGAATTTTTCTTTAATTTTAAGAGTAAACGCCCACATTTCTAAGAATTTTCTTAGAATCTTGTCACTAGGAGCTACTTTTGCATTAAGATTCTTTATGAATACGGACCCAGGTGTCTTCAATAATGCTCAATCATCACTAAATTTATTCACTTAATTAACTCATTTGCTCAGAGTTTATTTGGGTCGCTTAAAATGACCAAATTCCCTGATGTTGAAGTTACATGAACATATGTGACCTGATCCAGCAAAATGAGTCACAGTGACCCAAATTTAAAAATTGAGATTTTGGTATTGACACCATAAGCTTTCAAAAGATATCTTAGTCAAAGTCATACCTTGAATGGTTGTAAAGATATACACATTTGAATTCTGGTCATCTGCCCTTTTTTTCAAATTGAAAACCTGAGAAAATCGCCTTTAAAGTTTTTTTTGCCCTTTTTTTGTTGTTGTTGTTGTTGATTTCTTTCAAAATCCATTGCATTTTAAGGGATAAACTATTTATTTTATAGCTTAATTTGACCAAATAAATTAATATAATGCGATTTAACCAGGCTGAAGCTCAAATTATTTTAAGTTTTTTGGATTAAATAATTAAAAAGGCACTTTTACAAAAATGTTCTAAAATCAGAAAGAAAGAAAGAAAGAGAGAAATCCACTTTTCATATGGAATAGCCCACATGAGCAGAGAGCAGTCTGTTTTTTTCGTTTTGAATGGTTCTATTTAAAAGTAGACATTTCAATATATATATATATATATATATATATATATATATATATATATATATATATTTCTCAGGTACTGTTTGGCAAGTGGAATATCTTATACGCTAACTTTCGTTTCATGAGACAAGCTTTAGTTAACATGCCGCCGCCTCCGTGTAGCCTAGTGATTAGGTCTCAGATCCAATGTCTGCAATATTTATTTCTTATTATTAAATCCTGGTAATTGGTTGATGAAACATTAATTTAAATTAAGATAAATTTTTTTCAAAACGAAATTCACTTTAAAGAAAGGCTTTGTGCTTGCTTTCTGATTAGGCTCTGTGAAAGTTTTAGTGCTGCTTCCAGAGAACGGTCACGTTCGAATCATAGTTTTTTCCTCATAAATGCAAACACGGAAAATAAAATAAAATGAAGATTTTATGTTCTGGGGAGAGTCAACCGTTCTTCATCCTTTTTGGTTTGTGCAGTGTAGCTAATTCAAATAGGCCTATTTATTAAAATATCATTATCTGGGAATTATGGATCTCCTCCATAACGCTGAAATTGCCCAATTTTAAACAATTTAGTAATAATTTAACTAGTTTTGTGGTGTAGGTCTACGTATTTTATAATGTTAACTCTTCAAATAATAATAGGCTAATAGTAAATTAAAGATGTGGTAGCATTGGTTCTGGACTTGAAGGATAACTCCGGGAGATGAAGGGACGTGTCGTGATTCTGTCTACTCACACCGCAAAGGTTCGTGGATCTGTGTGTCGCTATCGTTACAGCCTTAGATGTATTCTTCTTGCAGATAAATATACTCACACAGCTTAGGTAAGCCTCCAGTGAGTTCAGCGCTTTGAGTTCAACGTTTCAGCGGATACCCGGGAAATGCGCAGAGGAGGGGAGTTGAGAAGAGCAATGTTTATTTCAGCGAAATTAAAGCTTTGACATTGACAACTTTAATCATCATTTAAATACCTTTACTCAATTATTTGGCCTACGAAACTTTGGGAGATTATTTTTGAATGTCTGTTCCTTTTTTTTTTATTTTCATTGTTTTTCCACATAATTGGGCCATATCTTAAAATGGAACGTTGTGACTCATTTCGCCAGAGCGGGTCACATATTATGTTTGTTTAACTGAAAATAGTTATGTGGAACCAGTGGAACCTGTTTACATAAAAAAGTTAAGTAAAGCCAACATATCATTTTTTTGAGTGGGTCATTGCACCAGGCCATTGCACACAGAGTCCGAAATTCGCATCCGAAATTTTCGCACGAAAAAATTAATCGACCTCAAGTTATGTCAATCACGCTTGCACACCGCCTCCGAAACTTTCGTCCGTCATATAAAAATTCGGATCGGGTTCGATTTTCTGCGTTTTTCGCATCCACAGCCAGCATTTTGAGAGGTTTTTTTGACAATTCAGGGCCGGCTGGAGCTCGTTCCATTGCACATGCTTTCAGTTTCGGTTTTCAATTCGATCAAGTGTTTGTTCTTCTCTCGATTAGATTATGAAAGTAATAAAACCTCCCCTTTCAATCAGATTGAAATTTCGGATCAATTAAAAGGTGTGATTGAGCAGCCAATTCGATAACTAATGTAGGCTATTATTTGGGTACAATATATAACAGCCTATATACAGCTGTTCTGTCTGCCCAGCGCTTCCACCGGGCCATGTGTGTGTCTCCAAACCTTAGACACACTGCCAGTCTCTGTTCAGAATCGATTGGTTCACGGAAATTGGTGGTATTGTTTTTAAAATGTGGCTCCAGCATCAAACTTTTCCACTGACATTCTGAAGTAAATTTTGAATCGCAACTCCTTTATAAAGAGGTGCTTCCTCTCGGCGCAATTTCAGGATTGGATGGAAGGCACGCAAATGCAATATTTTCTCTTTCTTTTCTTTTCAATAAGAGAGAGGGCAGCAAAATCATCCTCACTGCTTGACGAATTCATTTTGTATTTTTGCGTTTTTCCCTGCAAAGGTTTAATAAATACGCATCGTACTCAGTGTGCAAGGTTTCCTTTGCGTGACGAATTTTTAGGCTGCCGAACACGAAAAACGCATACGAAAATTCCGGACTCAGTGTGCAATGGCCTTTAGTCTCTTCCACAATCTGAGCAATGCTGCAATTGACAGCCTTTCAAAAACAAAAAAGTTTTTTTTGTTATATAAACATACAATATGGGGTGATGCACATACATATTAAATGTATGGATAAGAAAACTTATAAAGCTTTATAGCATTTCATATTTACATTATCAGTTAGCCACGGCATTGCAGTACTGCTTGTGTCACTCAACAGATGAGTGGGGAGAACAGATTCAAGTAATATATCTCTCAGATATAAAATCGCAAAGCGAGAAATCCTGGCAATGACATCATCCAGTTTTCTGCATGCATTACAGCATACAGTTTGGAGATTGTCTCCAAATGATGAAAAAGTTTGGCGGATTACCTATAAACAGTACATGTTGATAGTACTGTTTAATTTCTTATTGTTGTTCATGGTTGTCACTGGTTGTCAGCAATGCCACAGAAAACTTCTTCCCCTTCCTCAGGCATACTGTTGTAAAGACTCTGGGCGGGTCTGATCGAGGGGAATTTGCATATCATAATTAATCATTCATAATTAATAATTATTCATACAGATTTGGATCAGCCCGGTCTTACATGTTAATAAATCCCTTGATGAGGGCTTTCTGTTAAATTTACTTATATGTATACATGTGTAACTCTGCAATTAACCACAAATTAATTGTAATAGATTGCACAGACCACGTCTTACAAGACAAGTAAAATTAATTAGCTCAATTAATTTATAGAGCAGGGAAAACTTAATTCTCTGGCCAGAAGAATTCAGCATTCCAACTCCACAAAACATAACCTTTTTGGTATGTTTAGTTATATAAAGCATGTAGCGTTCGATCTTTCACTTCAGGGACTTGTGTCATGAGCAGGACAGTGATTCAATCACAAATCATCATATTGAATTTATTAAAGTATTCAATAAGGCAACTAAGTAAGCATTTACTACGTTACAATGATACATGTATATACAAACATTAAACACAAACTAAGACGACGCAGGGCGTTAGACGATAAGTGATTTGGAGAGAGAGAGAGAGAAGAGTGAGGGTGAGAGAGAGAGGGAGTTACAATCACCAAACAGTCAATTAATCTTTCTGAACACCATGAAAACACTTTCTTTATGCTTCTGAGAAGCTCTAAAAGAAGGTAACGTTATACTTGCACAACATGTTTGGTCTGTGTGTGTCGCGGACTCGTGGTCCGGCCCGCACGATGAAGGGAGTTGCTCTCCTGTGTGCGCGCGTTCCGTGGAGCGCGTGAGCGCGTCCCGTCCTGGCGCGTGCATGGTTGGTCGCTTACGCGTGGCCCCTTTGTTCCGTGGGGAGTCACGTGGCGTTCGTTGGCATTCGGCGCGAATGTTTGAAAGGCTTAAAAGTCTTTGAGGTGACGTTACCCGAGGAAATAGATCGGCAAAGTCCACTTCCTTTCCTGGGAAACGAACTTGGTAGTTCATTTGAGGAGAAGACGAAACTTTGGACGATCAAAGAAGGATCCCGGTTGGGTCGGATCTCCGTGAGGAGATCCTTTACGTGCTTCTTGACATGAGGTGTTTTTGGAAGAGAAAGGGCGGAGCTGGCGTTGCCGTCATTTATCCCCTTGGTGAAATCCATCCCTTTCCTGTTGGCTTGAGCCAATCGGGGAGATGGAGGCTGCACGCGGGAAACATTCTTTTATGGTTCTTTGTTCTCAGACCACGCGCTCCTCGTGGGAGGGGGTGTGTTCACATAAGGGCTACTATTGAAACAGTTCGATCATCCTTGGCAGTAAAACATATTAAAAACACACTTTACTTTACATCTCTGTACATATTCGGGTCGTTCATCTGATACGTATTCTAGAGACACCAAGGAGCATTATGTTACATTAAATGAACATATACTTCTGTTTACAATGCCTAAGGAAGTTATTTCTAATTCCTGTTTTATGCTGCAACCAACAAAGATATTTCACGGTGACCTGGGGAAAAACACACATAAATAAAAACCATTTGAGAATATAAAGAAAATGTCTTTAAACACCAAAGGAATGCCTTCCTCTTTGTTCAGACATTCTTTCACATTCCAATGTGTTAAGTCAGGCCCAAGAAGCCTCCCTCTTGTGTGTGGGGGAGGGGAGGGCTTGTGTGTGTGTGTGTGTGTGGGGGGGGGGGGGTCCCAGTCCTTGGAGGACGGTTGATTCAGTCTGGCAAAATCATTACATCTCCCCCTTTTCGTTAGATGAAGTCCTTACGTGGACTTCCATCGAACGACACCCATCGCAATGGATGGATGGCAGGTGAATCATGAAAGTCAGGTAGCAGGTGGTGGCTAGGCTGAGGTTCGGGCTCAGCTTGATGAGGTTGGACGCAGTCTCCAGTGTGGTACCCTCTTCCTGAGGGTCCAGTGGTGGCTGTGGAGGTTTGCGTTTGTTGAGTCTCTTGTGGAGTGTGAATGTCAAGTGTCAAGACGTGGTTGATTACCGTAGAGGTACCCAGCGCAGAATCAGCTGCGGTCCAGGATTGGACAACAGGTGATGCAGTGGTGCAGTGCAGTGTAGCAGGTGTTCAGTTGAAACACAGCTAGGAGAGCTATGTTGCTGAGAACAAGTTCAGTTCGGCTGGGCACCCCGTTTTTCACAGTTCATAATTCCAGTTCTGGAATCAGGGTGAAATCATGGTTTTCGTAAAGGATGGGACTTGACTCAGGCTCAGTCGCAGCAGGGTAGCTCGAGTCTCGGAGCAAGGGCTGCCGGATGCTGAGTTTTGAGCAAAGTCATTCTGGCAGACAGTAAACAGTTGTCTCGCTGGAGTTCACTTGTCTGGTTCAGTAGAATGCCGTGAGCGTTGTGGATCTGTCACAGCTCCTTTCCATTTCTTGATGGTCTGTGAGGAGGCACTCTGTGTTGTGAGTTACCTTTTGGCTGAAGGATTTCAGTTCGTTTTGTTGCTGGACATGCCGGTGTTTGACTGCGTTCTGACAGCAGCGGCGTGGGTGTCCATTTAGCTCTGCTTGCGTGGTAGTCGACCATATGCCGTGTGATGTCGGACCTGGTGATGACTGCAGTTGTCCTCTGGTTGGCTGGAGGCACAGGGAGACGACCACAACAGCAGCATCCTGTAACAGAGACAGGGGAGAGAGAGAGAAAGGGAGGAAAGATTTCAGCGGCTGTCGGCTGGGACAGCCTGATGCCTTTGAGGATGCCGAGATGTCCTGGTGCTGCGGTGTGCAGCCCACATGGTGCGTGACAGGCATACACTGGCTGGCATATCCCCCTTTTTGTACTGTGGCAGCACAAGCCGTGGCGAAGTGATGTCACGAGGTACATAAATTTCAAGTGTTGGGCCGTTTAGCAGCATGTGCTTGGTGAGCTGCCGTTGTCGTGGTTGACGGCCGGTTTGGGCGGTTGGAGGGGTTGAGAGGTGGTTGTCTCAAAGTTCATTTGGTTAGTCTCAGTTTTTGGTAAGCTGAAAGGTGCAGGGTAGCAAGTTCACGTTTCCATTTGGTGCTGAGGCTGTGCCTTTATGGCTGGCTGTGGGAGTTCTTGTGACCTCTGTGACCTGCCAGTTAGGTTCTCTTGACCTGTGTGACTGGATGGGGAGGGGTACTTGAACTTGAGCTCAGCCATGCAGTTGTTTAAAGTCTATGAAAGGCTCATAACGATCTAACAGATCTTGGCCAATCAGAAGTGGGTACGTGATCGTTCGTGATCGGTACACCGGGTAAATCAGGCTCATAGGGACCAATTGTTGGGTGAATGGGAGCTAGTTGTTTGAGCCAGATGTCGTTTTGGCTGTAGGATTGCACCTTCAGCTCACCTGTTTGGGATTTGAGAGTTCGCTCTGATTGTTTGAGTCTTTTAAAGAGTTGGGCTGGCAGTAGCGTGATGTTTGAGCTAGTGTCTAGCATGGCTTCAAGGCTCAAATCATTGTCTCTAGGTGGCTAGGCAGAGTTTGTGCCACCCCCTTTTGATTAGGTTTCCCAGAAGTCCTGGCGTCTGGGCTGATGTTGTGTGGGACACGGTGTTGTCATGCTCAGGCTGTGCAGCTGTCAGTTGTGGTGGCTGCTTGGTGCTGTCACTTTGTGAAG